>JAAEAF010008448.1:0-40663 GCA_011037195.1 Triatoma infestans
GTCTCTCACTGGCTTATATACAGGTTCCCCACTCTAGCCTGCTTAAGTGAGAGAGTACCAGAGATGGCCTGCTTTCTCTCTCTTAATTCTCTCGTCTGTCTGCCCTCTCTTGCTGATGTAATTCTCTCTTGCTATTACACACGGAATACCAACTTTTGAACTTTCTGCGATATTTTGTTCACACACAACATACATACAAACCATTCAGAGAAACTTTTTTTTCATACTCAGAGTAACTCAAACACATGTATTTCCTTGGCGTAAAAGAAAGTAATATTATTAAAAAAAAAAAGGTTTGTAAAAATATATATCTCTGTTTATATAGTTCACATTATATTTGTAACTAATTAAACCAGAAATAATAATTATTAAATATTTTACTGTAATTAAAGACCGTGTCTAATTGTTTGAAAACAGACCTTGTAACAATTCATATAAGTAAATAAATGCAAACTTGCCTCTTTTAATAATCATGGTAGAAATTTCCATCTAAAAACTTGAACTTAAATCCTCGCAAAAAACTTTTTCACTTTGTTATTTTTATTAAAGGTGGAAAACATGTTACTTTTCCATAGGAACTAATTTTCTATGAAGTTGTAAACTTTTGATATGCTTTCTAGTTTTGAATTGTGAATACATATAGAAAAAGTGTTTTCTAATTATAAAAGAAAGCTAATGGTTTATTTTACGCTAATTACTAGTGTTGCTAATGTATTCATAACTCAGTTCTATCTCAGACCGGGTTATGAGCTAGTTTTTAAAATAATGAAAAATTTCTATTTATATAGTTCTGAACAAAATTTGTTCGGGATTTACGTTTATATCGGGATTTACGTTTATATGCAAAGAGATTTTTGATTGATTGAAGCTATTGTTAATTTTGTTGTAGGATAGTTTAAATCCAATAAGTTTTTGAACCACATTCAGCCTGTATTTGTTTTATTTATTTTATGTTATTTTAATACAACATTTATGACGTTTCGACAATGTACTTGCCATTCTCAAACAGTTTTGTTAAAATATTAATCTGTAATAAATATACATTTTAAGTTTATATTATAAAATATAGGATACAGTTATATGTATAAATGATTTTTTTGAAAAATAAATTTTTTTGATAAGAATAAACTAAGAATAAACGTTGGAGCCCACGCTACCAAGGCGATTGACGTTCTTCGGGGCGTTCCCCAGGGCGGTCCTCTTTCATCGTCAATGTTTAATCTTACAATTGACCATCTTTATCACGAAGTCTGTGATCACGATTTCTCCGAAAATTACGGTTACAAGTTGGGAGATGGCCACGATAGCGTGATCCTAACAGGATTCGCTGATGACCAGGTGTTTCCGCGCGCAGTGTAAGAGCTGGGGAAAGAGTCATAGACTGTGTGCAAAGAAGACTAGCAGAAATTGGTCTGGATATTAATCCAAGAAAGAGTACTGCGATAGTCATTATAAATGGCGAATTAAGGCCAGAAAAGTTACATCTGGAGAGCGGAGATGAAATCCTGTCTGTGGGCGAGGGAGAGTCGATTAAATACTTGGGATGCACGTTTTCTGGAGAATTGGTCTTTAATGAAAGCTCGGTGACTAAAATTAACGATAACCTCGGCAAGTTGGTCACTTCGAGTCTATTGAGACCGGACCAGAAACTAAATATAATGAACCAATATATCTTTCCATCCCTGACCTATCCACTCCAAACAGCTCCTCTCACGAAACTTCAACCTGCCCTACTTGAAGGCATCGATATTATGATTAGAAGGAGTGTCAAAGCTATTCTTGGACTACCAGCTAACACGTCGACAGCTATGTTGTATGCTCCACGAAGATTTAGAGGTCTGGGTTTAGTTAGATGTCAATGGGAGGCACTACTCCAACATTGGTCTATCGCTCAGCGGTTGTCCTCGGTCCAGGATGCACAATTCCAGTCAGTGTTTGACTTTGAGGCGGAGGTGAGTCAATGCGCTGTGAGGTTGGACATGAGTCAGGAGTACCACACGAGCGTCAAAAAATTGAGGCAGACATTGCGGGAGAATGCGTTCGAGGAATGGACTCGGTGCAAGTGGCAGGGTATCGGGGCTCAATATTTTAGGGATGCGCCTAAACTGAATAAATTCCTCTTCGATAAACGAATATTGACAGGTTCGGAGTGGATAAACGCCATAAAATTGAATTCTAACTACGCACCACTTGTGGTGTTCCTGGTGCCGGTGGACAAATGGTGGGAGAAGTTGGGACCCTCTGCCGCAAGTGTGGCAGGGAGACGGAAACTCCAGCTCATGTGCTGGGAAAATGCCCATTTAACTCCCTCCTTATCACTCGACGCCACCATAAGGTCAAGCACGAGTTAATTCGGCTCCTGAAGGAAAAAGGATATACGTGCTTTGAGGAAGTTTATTGCATCGACTCAACGGGATCGACGAGGTATGCCGATATAGTCGCCCTTCATGACTGCGACAGATCGGCTCTAGTCCTCGACCCGACCGTGAGATTCGAGAGCAATGACCCGGACCAGGCGGAGAAAGTGGACTTGGAAAAAAAAGGTGTATATGAGAGTTGTGTCCCCTTCTTGAAAGAGAGGTTCCATGACTTCGGTGACCGAGAGTTTCGGGTTCGGGGTCTCTGATTCGGTGCCCGAGGTGTCATCCCTAAGCTGACTTTCAGCTCAGGAGCTAGGGATTGATCTGAGAGAGTTGGAGGCCTTGGCGGAGTCTATCATTGTGGACTCGATTGGCATTATCCACCACCACATCTACGGGACATGAGTTTGATTGTTCTGCCCGCTTATTTGTCGGTATTGTATGATTATGATATGTTATTATTCTGATTTGGATGTTTCTGTTGCTAGTTTGGTTTGTTTTATTTTATTTTATTTTGTTGACATATTGTATTAGTGTTAGGAACGATTTTCTTTTTTTTTGCCTGACGAATTGAGGATCTCTCAATAGTGTAGTATTGGTTTTGACTTCTTTTTTTTCCACTTTATCTATATATCTTGATTGACTGATTGGTACGCTGTGTGTCTAGCAACCCGATCTATTTGGGCAGCACCCTTTGTATTGCAAATGTTTGCATTAAAGTGTTTCTCTCTCTATATTATTGTCCACAAATTAATAGCTTACCTATTTTATTTCTTTCTTGTGTTTAAATCAATCAGTTTGTTTTTTGGAAATGCAAACATAAACATACATATAATAAATAAAACAAATACAGGCTGAATGTGGTTCAAAAACTTATTGGATTTAAACTATCCTACAACAAAATCAAGAATTTAACAGCCTACAAACCAACAAAATCTAAATTAGCTATTGTTAATGTTGTGCAAAACTTTTCGATTATTTAGAATGGTACGTTTTGTGAAATGCCTTTTGGAGAACTAACCTCTTAAGTCTTTTAAGTCTTAATAAGCTTTAAGTAGCTACACGCAGAGCTGTGCTGAGTTAAATAAAGGCCTATGTGAAAAGTAGGCTCTGATTTTAATCTGTTCATTATTAATGTGTAGCTGTTGGAAGTGGAAATAGATGTAAAAGTTGTAAGGTTCGGTCGAAATAAAAACAAAATGAAATTTCCCAATAATTCGTTGATCATTATCAAGACCTAAAAAATCCAAGGGTAGAAATCTTTCCAAATCAAACCTTAGTTTTTACCAGTTTTGCAAATGGCCCTTCTATCATTCTCTCGTTTCTTTTCCCTGCTCATATAATACATAACTATCAAAAACATCACAGTCTCTAACCAAAAAGACATTGTCATACGGCATAACTTCAGGAATCGATTTAGATTATTTTTCTTAGTTTATAACTAAATAAAAATGTCCTCTGGATATGTGACCGGAAACGCTTCGTAATCGAGTTAAACGTGAAAATGACTTAAAAATCGCAGGTTCTCAAAAGCGGTAAACTTTATCGAAAAATTAACTGAAATCAATGTTATAGAGGAGTTGATTCTAAATCAAACTCCACCACAAAAGTAGATTTATCTTCAATGGTTCAAGATATAAACAAACGGCTTATCCTTAGACCCAACTCCCGCAAGCATTTTATTGACATGCAATGCCCTCCAGATATGCGGAAGCTAGTATTGGCTTAACGGGGACACTGACCTAGGTAATGATACATCGTTTTCTCTGACTCCATTATACAATTCTGACCAAAGGTCTAGACGTCCTGCCTATTTTGTCTAATGACTGGCTTCTCTAGCGTGTCCTCTAGTTGGACAGGGCCCTCAATTGGATCCTACCCATGAAGAGAACATACTTCAGGTCTCCTTGTCTCATACCTTTTATAAATTCTATCAGCCTGAAGACACCCCTCCGGTGCTTCTGCCTCCATTCCTTTACCTCCATTCTCTCCATTCCTTCTTTCTTCCATTCTTTACTTCTCTTTCGAAAAATTGCTTAGAGGCGCCTACTACTAACTTGGGACTACAATCTGGTTATGTGGATCTCACCTTAGCCAACTCGTCTGCCCTGTAAACACCCGCGTGTCCAAGTACCTAGAAGAGCTTACCCTCCTCTTTGGATCGAAGGCCTTAAGGTCTTGTCCTACATTCAACGTCTACTTTAGAGTTCCACCACGGCTTCTTCAAACTTTTTAGTGCAGCTTGAGTATCAGAGAATATCCTAACATCTCTTCTAACTTCTCCGTACCACTCTTCCATCATTCAGCAGCATTCAATTATATCTTAAGAGGCCATGCTTCTTGAAGTCACAGATTTTTCTTTGTTCAGTCTCTGTAGATAAACTCCTACTCCAGAGAGACTCCAGTTTCCTTCTATCTGATGCCATCAATCATATAATGCCATTACTATCCTTCATTAGCCATTTGAAGGTGTCCTCTCCCATACTGTACTACACACTCATCATGTAATCTCTTTCAAACCCCCATTTCTGGGAGAGAAGAAATTGCTTCTCTTGCCTTAACTTGCCCTGAACCTTAGTATGAATTTACCTGAAAGTTTTTGTTCAGCCTTCTTTGCATCTCATGCTGAGATGACCTTTCATCCTTTTCCTTGCCTCTCCAACATTCGAGTTATAGAAATTCCAGCACTTCCAATGCCGATGTTGGTGATGTCCCCATCACACTGTTATCAACAAGCCATGCGTAAAAAGATAAGCGTAAATTTGTACGTCCACTTTGACCAAAAAGACAATTGTATTGTTTCAGAATTTATTAATTTTAACATTCTCTTAATTAAAAAAACTAATGTGTCATGCTTTTTCATAATTATACTGGACGCAATTACAATGAATATTTTCATGAAAAAATCTAGTTTCCAAATGTGAAAAATAAAATTGCAAGTTTAACTCTGGGAGCCACAATTTTGAACAAACAAAGTTCTTTGAAACCATATATAAGAAAGTTCCAGTCAAAGTCATTATTTATTTGATTATTTATTATATAGAGAAGGGTTCAATTTTAGAAACCACTATTACTTTCCTCTGAGATGCGGTAATTATGGTACGTAAAAGCAGTAAATAGAGTTGCTTGCATTCATTAAAAGTGATCTCTTTACTTTTGTATGTTCATAACTTGCGTACGTCCTTTTCTCGTACATACATTTATATATTTTTCCATATTTTAATAGTTAATTATGTATTTTTTAGCTAGTTATGTTGGCCTTATTTAGTATATTAGAACACTTTGTTTCGGTAATATAGTAAATTGGGTAAAAAGCGGTAGAAATAATGTCCGCCAGTTTATTAACAGACATTGGACATTGGACAACGTGATTACGATTGTACGTGCGTATCCGTGTTGGATACAATAAAACACTACATACATATATCTATTATAGTATTGTCTCTGTGAGTTAGTTTACCTTTGTTGACTAAGTTATTATGGAGCCTCAACGTATGAAACGAATATTTTTAGTGAAGGGTTTGTATTTTTTGTGAGTCCATGAGTGAGATGAAAATAACTTTAAACGAATAAAGACCAAACTTTATAGTCAATTTGGATATCACCAACGAATCCGAGACGTAAATGTTTCATCAAAATCCATCATTTTTTTATTCAGCAATTTTTTTATTTATTTT
The DNA here is from genome assembly GCA_011037195.1 of Triatoma infestans. Taxonomy (NCBI): domain Eukaryota; kingdom Metazoa; phylum Arthropoda; class Insecta; order Hemiptera; family Reduviidae; genus Triatoma; species Triatoma infestans. The sequence continues at coordinate 6,038 of JAAEAF010008448.1, forward strand.
AGCTTTTGCGATTTATTCGAAAAAGTCTTCAAAACTTTTCTATGAACTGTAGCTAATTAAGTAAGTGTAATTAACTAATTTAACTATCCGCTTATATAAGATTAGAAACTAATTTCCTAATAAAAAACTAATTAAAAAAAAATTCATTTTAGAGGGATTCTAAGATTGCTGCAAAGTTGGTATTAAGGACAACCAATATTCCGTAAAAATTCCCGTTTTTAAGAAAGTATGTTTGAAACAGTGGGAATTGCCGTGATACAGTGGGAATTGTAGTGAGTAGGTTATTAAAAAAAAAAAAAAAAAATTGCCTAATCTTAAGTTCAATATTTCACCAGATATTCGGACGTACTATTTTACTGGGGAATTGCAGCTTAATTTATTTCTAAACTATGTATACCACAACTTATTTGCCCAATAAAACAAATTTTATTGTAGAAAAAGCGATATGAAAGGCATCATCAACTAGTTGGTTAGGGTCATTAACTTATAGTGTCTTTGTTGCATAAACATCCGGGTTACAACCCTAGGAATAGGAAAATTATCTGGCATCAAACTTCAATCCTTTCCTTTGCCAAATACACGGGGTTTAGGTCCGAGATGATCAGTATTGCCCTTTTCCATGTTCGAAATCGCTACTAGTTACAGACATATATATATATATATATACTGTAAGCAGACACTGGTGCCATCTAGGAAAAAAACAGGTACCTCAAGTTCTCCTAGTGGCCGCTAGGAAGCGCTGGTGGCGCGCTCTAGCCCTTTCTAGAACAAACGATAACCTTCTAGACCCTTCTCCACCGGTATAAATAGTGGGACACAGAGAGTTTACACAGATACTTGTTACAAACGAAGTGAGCATTTATGAAAAGTGTATAAAAAGTGAACAAAGTGAACTTTTGTTGGTTTAAACTGTGAATTAATTATTATTAAGTGTTGTATTTGTAATTTATTGTGTAAAACAATAAATTAGTGTTTGTCTTATTGAAGTTTAGAAGTATTTTATCTAAACGAACCCACTTAGAACTAATTGCAGTAGCTAGTTAAGAGGGAAAAAACGTTACAATATATATATATATTTTTTTAAACATTTTTATTGATTTTTACAACTGTTTAGTGTTACATGCAATAAATAAAACAGATGATATCTAATTGAGTTGACTGAAGGCCGCAGGCACATATGTCCTTAACGGCTGACATCCAGCGATCAAACTGCGGCTCTTGCGGCTTTCGAGCTAGATGCGATGTTTCAGCGTCAATCTGTCGACTCTTGAGACAAGATTAGATTCAGCTGCAATAACATTTACGGGTAGATTTATGAAACTGAATTTTTATTCAGAAATTTATATTTTATGGCTTAAACGGAATATGAATTCTTGCAATTTTTTTTTTGTTTTTGAGTTATGTTTTTTTTATATATGCGGACTTCTACATATACACAGACCAATTGTTAAAAATCTTCAAGCCACCTAAAAGCATGTATTGATAGTGAAAATTCAATTCTTTTCTTTCTTTATTATGATCGCAGTGCCCGCAATGGGTATCTGTTGCATGTAGTTTCTTGGGGAGAAGCGACCCCACGGATCACCACAGCTTAGTCACTCCATGCACTTCGTCAGAACAGTACACAATACACTTGAATTTCATACACTCCATCCGTTACAAGCAAGAACAAACACAGTATATGATGGCATATCACAAGTCAAATTAGTTCCCTGCTGTCCGCAAAGAACGCCAAGCTCGTATAAAAGTAAACGAAGCCAACCGAGGGTTGGGAATGAAGCACCGTCCTACTTCCCCTACCACAGGGGTCCAAAATTGAAGGAAAAAGGGGCAGTGGAGGCTCTCTTTCTATCACCAACTTCAAGAGCAAAGACACTTCCTTGCGATCAGCCAAACACAAACATCGAGTCTACACATCAGCCACTTGCCTATCTCTCAGTCTCTCATTGAGTTTATCTCCCTGTCTCTTAATCTAATAAGTCAAGTCCTTAGATTCATAAGTGTACATATATTAATTATAGTGCAGTAGTAATAGTATTTAGTTATTAATTTTAAACCCCCGACACTCCTGTCTCACAGTACACAAACTAGGGCCTCCGTCCCTAGTTAATTGGCGTATGCCAAGGATGAAGGAAGGGATTAGCTCAGCGGTAGCGCACTGGTCTAGCAACGAGGAGGTCCCGGGTTCGAATCCATCATGCTGCCCTAGGAGCTTCTACAGCTCACTATCCGGTGATGGGCAGTAGTGTGTGTAGCTAGAGAATACTGCTCGGATACTGACTTTACACTGAGAAGGCTCCAGAGGGGCACAATAGATCTTTTAGTTCGCTGTGCAATAATCATCTGTAATAATCTAATGATTGCAGTAGTTCCTTTACATCAGAAAGGTAAACTGAAAAACATATATTGTTTAAAACCCTCAGAAGATTAGCTCTTAAAAGTAATTCCCAAGTTCTAACGCATATATTTTCTTCAAAAGACAGGCATTTTTACTAAATTTGTGTTGCCCTTAATATCAACGTTGCAGCAATCTTTCTAAACTCGATTTTTACAAAAATATTTCTAATAAAAATATCAATATTATTCAAAGCTGTTAGTTAGATTAGTTAATTAGATCTTACTTAATTAGTTACCAGTTCATACGAAAAATAGTTGAAGTATTTTTCGATAAATCGCCAAAAAAAAAATTATAATTTCCGAGTCCATTTGACGGATTTTGACGATATATTTACCTGACGGATTCCTTAGTAATATCCAAATTGAATGTAAAGTTTGATCTGTTTCCGTTTTGATTTATTTTGTTCTCACTCTAGAACTCACAAACATACAGACCATTCGCTAAATATGTTTGTTTCATATGTTGAGTAATTTAAAGCAAATGTATCAGATGACATCTATTGGATTCCGAAAATTAAACAAAAAAAAATCGCAATTCTTCTTCGTGTAGCAGTTTAATTAAATAAATAAAATAAACAATGAGTACTTATTTTTAAAAAATTAATAGAAAAATAATAAAATAAAAATTATATTATTTGATACAATAAAAGTTATATTATCTCATATATTATATATATTGTATCTTAATGGCTCTAATTCGGCCTCTCCTAATATTAGAGAGTGGATTTAGATAAAATTATCTAGTGAACGTGGACAATGTGTTTCAAGGAAGCAACAGGAATAGGCAGAGTTAGCAGTTGTGTCCTTGTGTGTTTACGGAAGGGTTTTAGGGATGAAGAAGTACAATGCTGAAGGGTGGTATTACCAGTGTGGGCTCCATAGTTACTTTGTCAAAGGTAACGAGCTCTCCAGAGACAATACCGTATACGTAGAGGTATCCGTGTGTGTGTGTGTGTGTGTGTGTGTGTTTGTTTGTTTTATTATACCCAACACGGACATGCACATACAAAGTAATCACATTGATTCCAATGTTTGTTAGTAAAATGACAACATTTCTACCGCTTTCTACATCGACCCAATTTACTATATTACTGAAACAAAGTGTTCTAACATTTTGGTTTCTAACACACTAAGTGAGGACAACATAACTAGCTAAAAGATACATAATTCATTAATAAAATATAGAGAAATATATACATGTATATAGGAGAAAAGTGTGTATATAAGTTATGTACATACTCGTATAAGAGTAGAGAGATCACTTTTACATGTATAAAGCAAACACTCTGATTAATGAATACAATCAACTCTCTGCTTTTGTTTATGTATAACATAATATTAAGTCAACTTCCGCTATGCGTACAAATATTTCCGCATTTTAGTGGAAAGCTAAAAGCGTCCACTAAGAGCGTCCAAAAAATAATAAATAAACAAATTTATAATAGTTTATAATAACAAGAGTAATTTTAAACACATCCTCGTTTGTAAGGACTGTTCTTAAAAACATGATCGTTGGTTTTGGTTTAATTAAGACGGCGAGCTAGACTAATTATCAACATGCACGAAAAAATTAAAAGGTTAAGTAATGATTGCTGGACGACCTATTGATCCGCGGCTGAAACGCCTGAAATCATAAGCCTGACATAACGCCTGAAACATAATGCTGAAACTTTCTCTTCAAAAGTTGAGCAACTTATTGACAAATTTGGTCTCGAAACAATGGAACATGAATATTTTCATAACTTTTAAGCAAGTAAACTTCATTACTTGGCTGCCTGTTATATGGCACTATTCCAGCCTAGATTGTAAAGAAGACGGTCTACAATCTCAGGACAATGGTTGATATGGTTCTGCAGATGATGCAATAAAAAATACCAGAGCAGATTTCTATTCCTGGGAATTCCTCGGGAGCCACTGTTTTCTCGGTCGTGTTTTGGCACCTCGGCACATATGTGAATGCTTATGTGTATGTGGATAGGTTTAGGATCTTCATATAGTGTGAGGAAATATAGAGGACTCCACTCTCTTGTAAATTGACATACATATGTGAGTGGCGTAATTGTATTTTAATGGATAAATGTATTTATAAGGATCTATAAATTTATAAGGATGAATATATTCATAAGGATAAATGTATTTATGAGGATGAACGTATTTATAAGGATGCATGTTTTTTTTATAAGAATGAAAGTATTTATAAGGATGAATGTACTTATTAGGATGAATGTAGATATTAAGAAAATAGAATTAAGATCAGAATTAACAAAATAATGATTTATCACTGCACCTATGATCAATTAGTTTTTGATATGTCAAACTAATAAAGCAAAAGTAAAAGAGGTAGAGTAGCATTAAATTGAAATAAAAAGGTTAAGATCGTATCTATTTTATTAGTTTTTTTATTATTATTATTATTATTAGAATTTTCCATAATATAGAGTTTTATTAAAATGTAAAGTGTCTGTTTAATAGAGTTCAGGTGCAAAGAACCATTGATGTGCCCCTTTCAAAATACAAAAACAAATATTCCTGGGAATTCCCGTAGGAGAAATGGCGACTAGCTTCGAAGACGACTGATCCTCCAGGCGCTAAAAATTCCTATGCATCATAACTATTTTCTTAGATTCTCAAGCAGCTTGGTCTGCTATAGCGAATCCCTTCAACTCAGCAGCCATTGAGGTATAAATTTATGCAGATCTCATCATTGTGCGAGATGCTGATTTGGTTTCCATGGCAGTGGATACCGGGCCATGGAGAAGCGTGGGGTAATGAGACGGCCGATAAACTAACAAGAGAAGGATCAATCTCCCAAGTCCCTACTTATATAATGGCTGAAAGATACACAAGGAGTACATCCAAATCAATCCTGCAATAGGATACCCTCTAATTTATCGTGGATAAAATTTGTTTCATACTCCAGAACAGACACTGGTCATAATTAATTTGCACCGAATATGGTGTTGTCGACGATCCTTTAGGCATGTTGTGTAGAGAAGAAGATATGACTGCAAAATACCTGCATTCAGGACATAAGTAATAACTTTACACATAATGACGACGTTTATAATAAAACATTCAGGCTTTATTGGGCTGCCAGAAGGTTAGTGGCCGAGGAAGCCAACACCGACATAACGTAAGGGAAAAAAAAGGTTTAATGAAGAAAATGATAAATTAATAGATGCTGAACAAAAAAAAAAAATACTTTTTTATCAAAGAGCAAATTCACTACATTATTGTTTGTATTCAACTTCACTTTTCAACTCCATTCACTTCCACTAGCTTCAATGGGAGAACTGGATTTGATGGTCTTCTATCTTGTAGTTATATAATTGATGCTGTCGGTCGGAAATAAAAGCGTTTTATTTTTATTTTGTTTCACTCCTATAAGAAGGACGTATTATGATAATGTCAAATGTTCGAAATTGAATTTTGTTTTGAGGTTCTCAAAAATGTTTTGAAGTCCGAAGAAAATGTTTTTAGCAACTGGTCCTGTATATGTGCAGAATGATCAAAGTTGATATTCCGTTTAAATACCTCTACGGCATCTGACGCTAAGGTTTTGGACAAAATTCATCAATCAAACTTGCGACTTTTGTGAAGTGATTTTTCTCCTTCTTTTTTTTTTTTTTTTGCAATTTTATCGAAATTAATCTCCAATGTAATGACATAGCAATGTCAAAGCCTTCACAAAATATAACAAAAGCAAAGAATAATTTATAACTAGTGGCCCCACAGCCGGCTGCTGCCTTTTCAATGCAAAGGTATCAAAGACAAGCACCGATAAAGTCCTGTTTATTGAACAGAAGCCACCCGGTCTTTGAAAGTCGCCGATGGGCGACCAAATCTGGCCAGTGACCTGAATCACTGGTCGCACGCTACTAGAGATGTCTTAGTGTGAGAACTTACACACTTGACAGCGTGTGAGTAAGGCTAATATAAACTTCGCTCTACTGGAAGAGGGGATCATTATGTCATTCATCATTATACGAGTAGCCACATCATTATATCAGTATCATTTTACAGCAGCAGTTATACTTGAGTTCCGAGCGCGTCCCTATACAAGGTTTTACTTATAATTATTTTCATAGTTGTGCATATTAGTTTATTTATTATAATCACTTTAAATTATTTGTTATTTAACTCTTAAAATTATTTATTTACTTTATCAAATCATATTAATTGTAGTCACCATTAGGCTCATTCAAATTATTGTTAAAATATACTCTATTTTTATAAATTCAGTGTTAGTAATTCTCTAAACTAACTTCCGCCTAATAAATCCCTCTTCAAGACATCTAACTTCATACCTCAGGAATCACGACAATTGATTCCACTACACCAACGATTTTTTTTTAAAACTTAATGTATTACTAAACACATTTTATTTGATATATTTTTCTATGAAAACTGTTTTTTTGGGGGGGGGTTTAGCTTCTCCCTAAAGTGTCACCTCAATAGTATTTGTAGTTCTGCCGCGCCTGTATAATATTAAAATTAATTAAGGGAAGGGAATAGCAGTGGTTAGCGTACTGGACTCCCACGCGGAGGACCCGGGTTGGAGTCCAGCTGTGCTACCCTTAGAGTTTTTCTTCCTAGGAGCCTCTACAGCTCACTGTCCGGTGATGGACATCGTTGTCTGTAACGAGAGAACACAGTCCAGGGGCCGGCAGAGCACGAGAAGGCTCCCATAGATGCTGACTCGCCATAAATTAATTAATTAAAAAAAAAAATTAATAAAAGTTTTACTAGAATTTCAAATTTAAAAAAAATCGTTCTAAAATAGATTTTGAGTTTTTTTTGGTGGAGGGGGATTTTCTCGATAACTGCTCTAACGTTTCTTCTTTAAACTTGGAAAGTTCTCAGCATAGATACAACCTATAACTTTTAGCTGAAACATTTTTTCTAGGATAATTGATTTTTCCCTAAAAATGAATGGTCCACTATTACTAAGCAACCTCCCAACATATTAGCCCATTATGTATTTCAGGATGTTTTCTTTTGTGTATATGTTTCTAATATATTGTGAGAAATGTGGCATGAGGTTGATGGAAATCTGTTGATATAATCTTAAAAGTTTAAAAAAAATTGGTGTGTCGAACAATTTGCAACGGCACTTTGTAAAATTATTGCACCTTTGTTATAATAAATAGCATCGTTTTTCGATAATTTTGATTAGTTAAGTTACATTTAATGATAGTTAAAATAATTTTTGTCAATAATTCAACCAACTTTGTCCTAATCTGATGATAATTAATATGTGAATGTAATGGCATTTTAATTAATCTAAACTCTTGGGAGTTGTAAGGTTATTTTATTTTATTTTTAACTTAAAAACAAAATTAGGTAGTCACACTCGCAATTTTTCACGTAATAATTATAATTTTGTTAATGGTCAAACGTTGTACATACACTTTTATAAGTTTAATTAAGGAAAGTAAGGCAATCAATCTAATAAATTATGTAAATATACATATTATGGTTTGTCCTTTGTAAATTATTTAAAATCGCTTCTTTTTATATTATATTTTCATTTCAAAAACGAGAGTTGCCAAACGTGACTTTTAGAAAAAAATGTGTCCCAGGACTTTCTTGAATTGCTTTTAATTCAGTTACTTTTTTTTTACACTTCAGTTTTTACTCATTTGTATTAAATATAGAGGAAGTGGGGGACATGTGCCTACCAAGTCACCTACCTAGTAGAAGTGTCAGTACATTATTGTCCAGCAGACAACGATAACAACATTGAACAAACCATATAAAATTTGAAATTTAATACTACTGTAATGTGATAACAAGGAGGAAAATATATAATTTTTAATTATAAAAATTATAACTAGTGGTGCCAGCCAGTCGCAATTATTCAGGTCAAGAGCCGCGATCAGTGCACGGGCAAAGGGACCGCCAAAGACAGGAACCGCCAAGACACACCGCTTTCAACAAGAAACCCTGTAAAAGGGTCATTATACGGTCAGTACACAGAAGCCGCCTGGCCGATATACAGGGGCCAACAAATCATTCAAAAGACCACCTGGCTACAGTCTTTTGATAACCGCCATCATCTGTTGCCGCACCTGTTCACCGACCTATTCAAGACCTAGGGTCAACACACGGCAAGAGATGTTTTAGTGTGATCCGTATTTACACACTTGTCAATGTGTGAGTGATGGCAATATAAAGTCTCTCCATAGGAAGAGGGGATGATTATTCTTCAGTATTTGATCAGCGTAACATCAAGATTCTACCAGTGACATAGTTTATACATCGGAGCGCGTCCCTATCTAAGTATTTAAACATATATTTATTTATCAATCATTATAGTTGTGCATTCTAGTTACGTTTTAAATCATTTTAAATTAATTGTAGTTATATCCTTTCAAACGTTAAATTATTGTTAAAATATATATCTATTTTCGTAAATTAGTAGTTCACATTTCGAGTAACAACTCTCTAAAAAACTCCCAACTATTCATCGCATCATAACCCTCTCCAAGACATCTGATCCCACTACACTACATACACCTTAGAATTCTATAAAAATTTTTTTTTTTTTTATAAAGTATTTCTATAATAAAAGTGATACATTTATGTATGTGCATTTAACATTCCAAGTTTAAAGAAAAACCACTATGGTCAACATCTTCAACAAAACTTCCAAAAAAAAAAAGTCGAATACTTATTCTTTAAGACCGCGCTTCTAAAATAACATTCTTCTTTTTTTTCAAATTTAGAATAATACTTTAAAAGTTAATTAATATTATATAAGTGTTAAAAACCATATATTGAATTGAAATGGTGCTTTACCGGGACACTTAACGTACCTAAGAATCCACCCCCTTCCCCATTTATCCGGAAAAAGTGTTAAATAAAAGTGATATTAATATTGTAATGACATGGCTAGGTCATAGCAATGTCAAACCTTCACAACACATAACAAAAGAAAGAATAATTTATAACTAGTGGCCTAGCCGGCTGCTGTCTTCAAGACAAGGCCGCGGCCAAACAAACAAAACCAAGGGTCAATACTTTACATCAAAGCAAGCACCGATAAGCTGGCCACTGACCTAAATCACTGGTCACCGAACTAACCAAGGTCGCACACTAGGACAGATGTCTTGGTGTGAGTGTTGCTAACACTGATATAAACTTCGCCCCATTGGAAGAGGGGATGATTATACTTCAGTACGTCTTCAAGATCATTATACGAGCAGCAGTTCCGCGTCCCTATACAGTTTTTATTTATACTTATTTCCTTAGTTGTGCATCTTAGTTCATTTATTTTAATCATTCTAAATTATTAGTTATTTATCTCCTATTTATTTCTAAGTATTTCTTGTTAATAGTTACCATCACTCACGTTTAAATTATTGTACAAATACAGTCTATTTTTATAAATTCAGTGTTAATAATTCGAGCACTAACTTTCAAAAATCTCTAAACTAACTTCTGCCCTCTTCAAGACATCTACTTCATACCATAGGAATCACAATAAACGATTCCACTACAATATCTAAGATTTTTGATATTGATAAGTACTGTATTGAGATGATTTGTGTTTGGACAACGGTCTCTTTGGGGGATTAACTCTGTATCCCGCCTTGTCACTGTAACTTAACGCGCTTTTCTCACGACTATTTCCCGGCTTTTCAACTGACTGATCGCGCTCATTTTCCTTTGTTGTTTTTGCCGCCGGCGCAATTTTCACATACTTCCCTCCTTTTTCTGTTCCTTATTATTCAATGCTCTGTTCTGACCGTTGTGAAGTACTGTGCGTTTAGTCGCCGTTCACTTTTTATGTGCATCAAGTGCTTTTTTTCGCCTATTTTGTTTCGCGAGTGTTAGGGTTGCCAGATCTACTATATTTAATATCACTCTGATATATTTTGTTCTTATTGATATATGATACATTTATCCGATCACTGTGATGATAACAATAATCTCGCACCTCGCTCATCTCGCGCCACACAATCATCAGTGAGCAAGTAGTGAATACTGATTGGTTGATAGGAGTCTAGCTTATGGCGGGCGCATAGCTTGCACCAACGCATTCCGACGTTTCCGCTCTCGCGAAGTGTCAAAAATGACAAAACTATCATTTAGATTACAAATACTTAAAGGGTACTATACACCAACTGACAGTCAGATGACATTGACGTCTAAGATTTTATGGCCGCAGCTGTATATGCATTTTTTTTGTTATAAATTATCGAATTTTGAAAGATTTAAGTTGGTTTTTATTCAATACAGTTTTCAAAAAAGTGTGGTATATTTCTTTCCTAAATGATAGATTTTTGAAATCTTAATCATATATATTTACATTTTTCACCTGGCAACCCTTATCACTTATCTAATTTCATCGCCTTTCCGGCTTCAAGACCTTCTTCGCGTCATCCATTGACATCTTACTGCACTCCCTCATCACTCACACATACAACATTCACACCTAAACAAGTTTCACACGTGTCATTTACACCAGCCTCTTTACGTTACTTTACCGCAGCTCAGCACCAACGCTCTTGCTTCCGCTTACATCATCTTCGAAGTGAGTCCAGTTTTATATATCTTTCTGTCAATAATTGTCTCTTCTCTTACCTTATCATTTCACAAATAACATTATTACTTCTGATTTAGTATATTTTTATATCCTCTATCTATTTTCATATTTGTGTTGGTCGTTACATTACCGCTTCGAGGTGCGCTCAAGAGCGTACAGTGAGAATTTCATGCATTGCAATAGGTGTGTAGAATTAGCGATAAACCGGTTGGTTAAATATAGTGTGGAAAATCATTTAATAATGACACCGTCGAAAACACAGAAATTAGTTTCCATACCTGAAAGAAAAAAAGTTATGCCACTGTACATTATCTAGGTACAGTACTAAATTTAAATTATGGTGCTTTAATTGAGGAAAAAAAATGCGAAAAATGTGTTGAATTTTTGATGAAACGACTGATTGACGTTGCTAACCACTGAAGAACTGAAATCGGCCTACTCTATACACTGTTTCCATTCTTTCATGTTATGTCGTGCCACGGCCACTAGCGGTGAATGTGTTCAAATGGCAAAAGAAGGCAGTGAGCAATACGGTGGGAAAAGTTGGAAGTTGTCACCAGCTATTTCCATCATTACACTTTCTAACACTACCTTGCTGTTATATCTTTAAATATGCCGTACTTATTATAGAAAATCTAAATAATTTTAGAGACATAGAGGGGAACAACATAAGATACAGACACAATATACATATCTATTTTGTCAGGTCGACAAATGCACCCACAGATTGGTTGCTTCCTTTTTTTTTTAGGGAGATTCCATTAATCTTGGAATGCTCCCAACATGTCTGTAATTACCTAATCACTTGCATTGAAATTTCTGTTTTTTCATAAATATTACTAATAAGAAATCTATGACATTTGGACATAGATTAATTTTGTTGAGAATTGATCGAGATAATTGCTTTACCTTATCAATCTTTACTAACATCAATTCTTCTGTAACAAAAGATTTAAAGTTAAAAGAAGTAATTTGTCTCAATTAGTATTGTAATAATTGCAGCAATAAAAAGTGTATATAATGATTGTTTCATACCAGACTTTTTTTATTGGATATTAAAAACATCTGGACAACATCTGACCCGTGTAATTCAATTCTTCAGATAGCTTGCATTTTAATGAAACTGTTGACCGTATAATATATTATAGCTACAATAAAACTATATGTTTTATTAAGTTCTCATTGTTAACTTTTTTTTTTTTTTTTATTAATTCTTAGTTTTTATTTTATTGAAAAACCAAAAAAAAGCTTACCTTAAGATTTTATACAAAACGTCGTTGGATAGTAAAAAGAATAAATTTTCTAAAGTATTTTCACCCTCGTTTGTTGTAAACTTTTGGCGTTGACGTTAATGGGTATTTAATTACAGTTAACGATCGTACCCGCCTTGTTCGAACAAAACCAGTTCAGCTTTAATAGAAGGGATGGGCGAAGTAAAATGGAAAGGGTTCGGGTTGGTGTGTATATATAGGAAATAGGAAGAAGGCTTACCAACCATTTGGGCGGCAGGTTTTGGCGGCGGGAAGAGTATAAACAAGGAAAAGAATTTAGGTTTCATTTAAAGGAATGTAAGTGAAGAAAATAATAACATATACCTCCATATATCGTATATATATATATATACTAAGGTATATAATAAAGTAATATGAAACTAAAATTAATTAAACGTATTGTACATAAATCTTGCTTGCTAATAATTAAATATAATTTAGCAAAGAACATGCAACAAAAGTATAATAAAATGTTATGCCGCTAGCCATCTTTGACTAATTAGCCCCATAAAGGGCTATGCCCCATTTATGCAGTTAAAAAATAAAAAAAATATTTTTTTCCCATAAACCATGTAATAATATGACAATTATTAAATCAAAAGAAGTGAGTAAAGTTATTTTTTTTTTAATCACAAGTGAGAGAAAGTAAAAACAGTCATTACTTTTTCTCATAATTGACGTAAAATAATATTATTCAACTCTAATTAGCCCGAAATCTAGCGGCAATACACGAAAACAAGCATGTATTACAAAACAAATCCATGTATATTCACTTAAGTTAAAAACCAATTTAATGCGGATTTGGAAAAAAAATGTAATATTCAACACGTAAGTAGTGTTTTACACCCTCTCGGCGCTCTTGTGGCCAATACCTGAACTCAAGGTAAAAAAAAAAACAACAATATTTTACTCACTGTTTGATAAATTACTATTTTTTAGTTAGTTAGCAATTTTTGACAATATTATTATTATTATTATTATTAACATCTACGGGTGGCCAATACCTCAGCACCGCAGCAAACAAAGGCTTAAAAGTGCTATGCCCGATAATTTCTAGTAAGTGAACCCTCCCCTTCTGAGGAGTTTAAGGGCTCTCACCATCTGATCATTTTGCGTTACTATCTCCTCAGGTCGCAACATACCGAAGGTTTCGTAACGCAATTTAGTTATTGCAACGCAATCAAAGAGCAGGTGGTGGGAGGCCTTTCCTCGTCCTCCTCGACAAAGTCTGCACAAGGGTTCCGCGCTTTCTAGCCAGCCCCATCTTGTACAGATGCTTCCAGAACCTACCACGCCCCTTAAATAGCCCCGTCACCAGAGACATCTGGTTCCTACCCAGGGTAAGGGTCATATTGGCTCTTCTTTACACAGTCCTGGCATCATCCTTTATCCTTTAACTAACTACCTCTTCAGTTGGGAATTATTTAAAATAACATAGGTATGATAATAATTATTTATCAAACAATGGGTAAAGTAATCCTTTTTTTTACTCTCTAGTTCAGATATTGACCTTTGAACGAGAGTGTAAAAATATTTTACTCACTTGTTAAGTATTAATTTTTTGTTTTTGTTTTTGTACAACCACATTAAATTGAATGTAAAAAAATTATGAAAAGATACAAATGTACGAGTATTTTAATTCAAGTTAAATACTCCCTTTCTTTACCAGCTCTATTTTGATATAACTTTAAATCCGATGTATTTGGGATTTTGTTTTTATTTTGTTCACGCGTATTGCCGGTAGATGTCGGGCTAGTTGGAGATGAAGTAATATTTACTAGTAATATCCTTTTACTTGGCCTTGTATATCAAATACTTTTTTTAACCACAATGCAAGTAATTTACAAACAGTCATCACTGGAGGAAGTTGCACAGTTAATTTTTTTAGAACATAAAAGTTTTTTAATCTCTTTAGAGATAATTAGAGAAAGAGAAAAAAAATAATCACAGTATTATGATGCTCTAGCTAGACAAATTTTAGAGTTAAGATAAAATCGGTAATTATGTTAATAATATTAAAGTACATGTAATTAAGTTAAATACTTAATAAGTTCGAGTTTTTTATTTTACTTGATCTTTTACCATGATTGTGGGCCCTTGTCCTACCGAACTCCAAGTCTCTATCTCATTCGCTCTTTTTCTCTTGCCCTATATCAGTAGCACAAGCCCTCCCTCCCCTATTCCAATCACTTTGATCGCTGTTCACTACATCTCTCAATCTACTCCTTGGCCTCCCACTTCTTGTGTTACACCTCCGAACATACTCCACATTATGGATTTTGTTACTCCTGTAACATTCATTCATGTCAAGGGCCAAACCCTTAATAACTCTTATTATACATTCATTATTTTCAATTTTATTATTTGTTCTAATTTTCCATTTACCATTTCCATGTGTTGCCACAAAATTTTACTTATTCACTTTTCTTTCAAAAATTTGTAATTTGTTTGCTTTTGAAACTTGTAGTGTCCAGGTTTCTAAACCATAACTGCCCTAATAAATATTTTATGAAATTTTATCTTTGTAGTAAAGTCCGTTATAGCAGATTAATAATCTAGAAAGTAATTTAGAGCAGATTAACTTGTTATTCGCATATGTCCACACTTGTGCGCTTTCCTCTTCCTCTTCCCTTTCAACTTGCGCTTCCTCTTTCCATTTCAACATGCGTTGCGCATGCCTTGCGAGCATGCCTCTTGAGGCATTCAATTTGTTGTCCACATTTCATCCGTTCAGTGTGCATTATATCTATGGATTCAGAAGGCGGCATAGCTGTTTGTGAAGGTTACTTGTTTTTGAAAAGTGCACGAAAAAGAAAAAAACAGCGAGCCCTCATCTTATGAAACCATTCGCAACTGACCTTAATAAGGGCTCGCTGAAAAAAATATTTAATTACAGGCTATCGAGAGCAAGGAGAATCGTTGAAAACGCTTTTGGATTGATGGCGCCAGCGTTCAGAATCATTCGTAAGCGTATAGATTGGGACTGTGGTTGATATAGTGTTAACTTGTCTTCTGCTTCATAATTTTCTCTGGGCGCAGCCGGGTGAAGCAAGACAGTATTCACCTCCTGAAAGTTTTGATCACGTGGATGAAAGCACTGGTGAAGTTATTTATGGCACATGGAGAGAAGTTACTTCCAGTGATAATGGTATGAGACCTCTACAACAAGTACCACGGAACAAGCATCACTTCTCGCACTTTTGTTGGCACATAATTTGGAATTTACATCAAAAAAACTGTTTGAAGATGATTATCTTCTATAAAATCAAGTGTCTTTTGATTACAGACATAATCACAAATCTGCTGTCGGAGATATTATTAATTAATAATAATAGTTGAATAATATCATTACTAATAAAATTATTATTAAAATAATAATTAAGCAATATGTAAAATTAATTACATAATAAATATATAACCTACAAAAATATCACACAACACGTAGCGAGATCAACAAGACGCATAGAATGTTCAACGAAAATCCAAGTAGTTGGATTCACGTGCGCTGTGGTTACGTCATGAAAATAAAGGCCCATTCAACTTCCATAAGGTATGCAATAAGGCATGCCTCTCGTTCATCACACCGTGCGCTATGACGCATGCCTCTCTTGAAAGAAAAGTTGCACCAGTGTGGACACACATTAAGATTACTAATGGTTATTTTAGTTTTTTCTTCACTTATAGAAATAGTTTCCCTTGTTATTACCATTTCATTTAGAAGTTGTAGTGGAAGAACGAAATAGAAAAATGAAAAATAGTTTAGAATATTTTATAGTTTCAAAAATAGAATTTTGTTAATATTTCATACATCTTAGTGCAATGAAAAGAGTCAGGTACTGTAAATTGGGGTCATTGCTAGTAGGGAAATAAAGGCTCAAAATTTAATACAATGCGACTTGGCTAACTGCTTTGTTAGAGAGCATTCCTTCGAGCAGTCTGTACTCTACCTTCATACAAGAACAGTCTAACTTCTGCTTTCAAACAACTAAGTCTGCATTCTGCTTTGAAAGCCAAAACACTTCAGGAATCGCTCTTTTAAACATTGCCCTTATTCTAGATTCTTTTCAAGACAGACTTGTTCTAGAAACCAAGGGTGAACGCATCAGGACTGTGCCAGTTATAAGTTATAACATAAGAGTTTTGTACTTAATTACAGAGTTATTGAATAGCATCTGAATATCTTTAAAGAATATAGTTAATTTAATCTACCAATGTTTACTTAATTATTCATATTACTTCTATCTCAAACATACTTAGCAGCCCTTGTACTACACCGCTCACGCTACTACAAATACACATATCACCATTACATTACAAAGTATAGTATGCATATATTTCTAGGCGAGCAAATTGACAGAGGAGGCACAGCAAACACACTAAACAATAAATTTCTCATAATATACATTAAACAAAATCCTTGCCAAGACCGGAAACCGAAATTATGTACCATGCAATACTTCTCAGTTTGCTGGTCTGGTTAGTGCCTTTAATCTCTTAGCATCGGTACCTCATGTATTATCCTCACCAACATGGAAGGTAACATTCATTAAATTGCAACTTTTAGGAAAATTGAAATTTAGAAGTATGAAAAGTAATGCGCGTGTTTTACACGATTTTTTTTTTTTTTACTACTTATTTTATTCCGAATATTCGACTTCGAGTTTGCCCCTGGAAATACTACACGTTTTGGGATCCTTCGTGTCCGTAAAATTTGGTTTTAGAAAATGATCTGTGTATTTGTGGGCTTATGTAAGTGTGTGTGTGTGCGATGTATATTTGTATAATATGTGTGTATGTGAATAGTTTAGCTCAAAAACGAAAAATCACCGAAAGTTCAAACTGGATATTCCGTTTCGGTGTAACAATTGGATCTCAGACAGGAAATTATCAGTCAAACCAGTTTATTGAATGTATTTTCCAGTTTCTGTGGATTTCTTTCAAAAAAAAAAAGGTTCCAACGATTGTCATTAAACTTGACATATCAACTACACATACTCGTACCATTCATCATGCTACAACTTTGAATTGTTACATATCTCCGGAAAAAATTATTTAATGGGGCGTTTGATGATCGGGGGTTCCTGTTTTCCTCAAAAGTGCTAGTTTAAATTTAATATTCGCTTCCTTCATCTAAATAATAATATATATATATTGCCATAATTCCAAGTTTAAAAACAAATCCGGTTGATTTGAAAGTGCATTCTTCCTGAGTTTGCAATATTCACCATAAAATACCGATGGATTTCATTTACATTCTTACACTGACTATAAATACAGGGACCTATCACATCAGTTTGAAACCACTTTCCGAGAATGTGCATTTAAAGTGATATTGGGAGTGGGGTAAGCTAAAGCATGCTTTAAAAAAGTGGTTTTATTAAGATCAGGTTTTCCCATGATATAGAACTGATGACATCTAAATATTTAGTAAGAATTATAAGTTTCTTGTAAGAAAATTTGACATTCAAAACTGTATAAATTCCTGTAAGAGAAAGTCGTGAAAGTGCTTTCTTTATTTTAGAATTTTTTCGTTTTTTAAATCTATAATATAATAAATATTATAATAAATTAAGATAAGAAAATAATATTGTTAGTCATTATTATTTGAAAACATTCTCTAAGTTTAAAAAAAATCTGATGTGAAACACTCACACAACTTTCTCTTACTCCAGTTTTAAAAATTATAATTGACAAATTTTATAGTTTCTGTACCAACCAAATTTAATGAAATTCGAGGAAAACTGAAAAAAAAAAATCTGTTTAGTAAAAGCGCACTTCCGGTTTACTAATTTCCTTGAAACTCGGAATTTCTGCCATCCATTTATTTCAAATTAATTTTGTTTGGATGATAGAATTGTATAATCAACTATGATAGCACTTTAGAGAAAAACATACCCCCACCCCTCCCCTAAAAGTGCCATTAAATGAATTTAACCTAGAAATGTTTTTTAAATAAAAGTTGTAGATCATTGTATGTTTAGTTTATATAAAACGTTTCAAGAAAATCGTCGGAGCCATTCTTGAGAAAATCGCGAAAATGTGAAAAAATCATTTAGTAAAGTGGTAAAGTAACATACTTCCGGTCATCCGATTTTTTCATACTCAGAATTTCAACAAAATATTTAATTCTAATTAACATTATTTAGATGATGGAATTGTTTAATAAACTGAAACAGCACTTCAGATGAAAATCTAATCCCACCACTTCCCTATAACTGCCCTTAAATGAATTTTCCCAGAGAATTCTTTCAAACAAAAGCTCTTTGTATGTGTAGTTGATATAGCAAGTTGAAGAGAATCGTAGGAGCCATTTTTGAGAAAAACGCAAAAAAGTAATTTGAATTTCCAAGTTTTGTATAGGCTGTATTGTTGATTTATATTAATTTGTAGATTTTATGAACCTTTATTCAGCCTGGTTTGAAATTATATTTTAATTGTAAAAGAATGTAAAAGAATGTATTGTAAATTATAATTAAAATATAATTTCAAACCAGGCTGAATAAAGGTTCATAAAATCTACAAATTAATGCAAAAAAGTAAAAATAACCAACAAGTAAAGTGGTACTTCCGGTTGAGGAATTTTGACAGTTGACCCACTGCCATGGTGATACCTAAACGGAATATCAAGTTTTCAACTTTCTCTACGATTTTTCGTTTTTGAGCTCTGCTGTTCACATACATACACACACACACACACACACACACACACACAGACCATTTACAAAAACACTTTTTTGCACTCAGGGGACCACAAAACGGATATTTCCGGTGAAAACTCGATATCTAAAATTTGACACGATTACAATACTTCCTCTTACTAGGAGTAAGAGAAAATAAAAAATTGGAAATTTTATCAACTATTCAGTTCCGATGAAGACCGCTAGTAGTAAGAAACCGGACATCGTTAGATAACTAGAAAGAGTAAGGAAATCCAGTGCGGGCCATAAGATCTATTGTGATCTATTGAGAGTCAGTGTTGTAATACAGAATCTAGTCGTCTGTAAAGTTTACAATCTACCGTCAATCGTGGGCTGTATAAGCTGGGGAGTGTGTGTCGTTCAGCTAGAGTGGTCCCCCCATGAGGTGACCGCTGAACAAGCTCAGCGGCGACTAGAAATTTGTCAAAATCTTTGGAAAATCCAAATGACCATCGGTTCATCAAAAGGATTGTCACTTGCGATGAAAAATGGATATATTGGAGAAACCGAAAGACCATGAAACAATGGTTACACTGCAAGCAGCCTGCTTCTACCTGTCACTAAACAGGGTCAACTCGAAAAAAATAATGCTTTCTGTTTTTTGGAATTATAAAGGCGTAATTCATTGTGAGCTCATTCCCGAAGGTCAGTCGATTGATTCGGAACTTTATAGCGAGCAATTAGAAAGAATGTACGTTGTTTTGGCCCAGCGTTACCCAGGGTTAGTTAACAGAAATAAAGTTTTGTTTCAACAAGATAACGCTCGACCATACACTTCAAAGTTTCACTGAACAAAAAATTTCAGAATTACAAGGGATTCAGCTTCTCCCCCACCCTGCTTATAGTCTGGACCTAGCACCTTCCGATTACCATCTGTTCAGGGCATTGGCGCACTATCTTCAAGGAAAAACCTTTAATTCTCTGGACGTGATTCAAAATGGAGTTGCTAAATTCTTCCGTTCAAAACCCAAAGAGTGGTATTGCGAAGGAATTCGGCAGCTAGCCTCGAGATGGAAACAAACCATGGAACACAACGGTGTATACATTGAATATTGAAATAAATTCCTTTTTCTTAGAAATGAAATTCCTAGAAAATATATAAGATTTTCGTGATTTTGTAAAATATCTTTATGGTAAAGATAATTTTCATAAAATTCAAAATTATTATCATCATTTACGTTAATGAGTTCAACACCCAAATATGTGCTTTCATACTTTGCAGAGAGAATGATAAGGTAAACATTGCCTTACATTTTTGAATAATTCTCTCTTACTAAAATTCACTATTATAATCGCACAGAAATTCTAATTATCACAGAAATTAAAACAAAAACAACTTTATAATTAATAGATAAATAACACAACTCTTGTTCTTAAATTAATACTAAATCAAGTTTCTCATTATGTGAAAACAATCTATATTTTATTATTTTTTTTAAAATGTGTTTTTTGTAGCTTACATTTTGATAATAATAATTTTATTTTTATTATAATTAAGAAGAACAGAATCATTATAAAAAAAAAAAAATATCAGGTCAAGGTTGACGCAAGGGGTATCTGTTGTGTTTGCAGTTAATTGGGGAGTAGTGGCCCCACTGGTTACCACAGATGCAACAACTTCGTGAGAACAGTACTCAATACACTTAACCTACGTACATTCTATCTTTTACTGACAAGGACAAACACAGTACTGGCGTAAGCCAAGGGAGAACGAAGGGGTTTGGTCAGAAGTAGCGCGCTGGACTACCAACACGGAGGTCCTGGGTTCGAATCCAGCATGCTGCCTTTAGATTATCTCTTCCTAGCAGCCTCTACAGCCCATGTCGGGTGATGGGCAGTGTTGTCTATAGCTCGAGAACATTGCCCGCAGGCTGCAGTGCAATAATCCCCTGTAACAAAACAAAAAAAAAAAAAAAATCAGGTCAATCAGGATGATTTCTGAATAGACAATATATTTAGGAGAGAAGGCAATGAAAATTGCTTTCTAAAAAAATAGAAATTAATTTTCCCATCTATGGGACTTTCATGGCCTCAAGGTCTGCGCACATTCTAGCTTATAATTAAATGAACCATATTTATTTATGTACATAAAAATGAAAGATATTTAATATTTACTTCCTCTTACTGCTGTGAGAAGGAAGTATTGCGATCATGTCAAACTAAATTGAATCTTCAGAAATATGAAGTTTCCTCGTGTTTCGAGGTCACCTGAGTGAGAAAAAAATGTTTTAGAGTATATATACTAGGGGGCGACTCCGCAACCCTCATCCTTCATCAACTGAAACATTTATCACTGTTAATATTCTCAAATAGTGTCAAATGGTGCAAGCCGTTTGAAAATCCATCCAGCGGAATATGCAAAATTAATACAACATCAAGAATAGCAAAAAGAACCAAAATTGTGACCGTTATTCGTTACCGCTAATGGAACAAACATCAGCTTACTTTTGTACATATATATGTACGTGTTGTGTGAATAAACAAAAAAATATCAAGAAGAAAATCACATGGATCAAATACTCTCAATATGTTTATGATACCATCAATTATATAATATTAATTAGAATTAAATATATTGCCACAATTCTCAGTTTGAAGAAAATCGGTTGACCGGAAGTGCGACATATTGTATTGTAATCAATTATTAGTATGTAATTTGCATTAAGAGAAAATGGTGTGAGTGTTTTTTAACACGAGATTTTCAATTTTATCTCCAGATTGTGATATTGAAGTATTGTAATCGTGTCAAATTTTTGATACCGAGTTTTCCCCGGAAATATCCGTTTTGAGATCCCCTGAGTCCAGAAAAGTGGTTTTTAGCAAATGGTCTCTGTATGTGTGTGTATGTATGTGAACAGCATAGCTCAAAAATAAAAAATCGTAGAAAGTTCAAACTTGATATTCCGTATAGGTATCATCATGGGATCTGACAGTACATTATCAAAATTCCACGACCAGAAGTACCACTTTACTAGTTTCTTTTTTTTACTTTTTTACGATTTTCTCTAAAATGGCTCCGACGATTTTCTTCAAACTCGCTACATCAACTACGTATATAAAGAGCTATAGCTTTTATTTGGAAAATTTCTCTGGAAAATTCATTTAAGGGCACTTTTGGGGGAGGGGTGGCTAAAGTGCTTTTTCAGTTTATTAGACAGTTCGCTCATATACATGATGTTAATCAGAATCAAATATATTGTTGAAATTCCATACTTGAAATAAATCGCATAACTGGAAGTGCGTTTACTTTACCACTTTACTAAATGTTTTTTTTTTTTTCCCATTTTTTCGCGATTTTCTCAAAAATGGCTCGGATGATTTTCTTGACACTTCTTATATAAGCTACGCATACAAAGATCTACAACTTTTACTTAAAACATTTCTCTAGGAATATTCATTTAAGGGCACTTTTAGGGAAGGGGTGGGGTTATTTTTTTCTTTAAAATGCTATCATACTCGTAATTGATTATACAATTCTATCATCCAAACAAAATTAATTAAAAATAAATAGATGGCAAAAATTCCAAGTTTCAAGAAAATTAGTAAACCGGAAGTGCGCTTTTACTGAACAGTTTTTTCTAGTTTTCGACGTTTTATTATTTTTTTTTTTTTGGCATTAGCTTTTGAGCTATTTCTGCCATGGATTATTTATATATGTGTATATATTTCTAACATATTTTGGGCAAAATAGATTAACGTCCAACATAGTCAAATCTGTCAGACCATCTAGCCTCAGTCCTATTAACTTCCTTCATACTATCTTTAGATCCTTCATACTTCTTACATTTTCAACTTTTCTACTTACAACTAGATTACCGATTCATACCAATAAATACATCCTACAAGCTTATATACCAATAAATACTGGCATTCCAATAAATACATTCATTCTAACCACAATCATTTCACGCCTAAAATAATATGGGGTGGATTGTTCGATATTCCTCGCACCCCTTTTTCTTAAAACTAAGTTAAAATTATTTACACTATTTACACAACAATCATTCTCCCATTCGCACAGGTGCCGGGGTAGCCAATCCCGGCTCAGACCCTCCCCTCCAAGAGAAGGTGGCTCCCAAAATTAAAACAGTGCAGGAAGACTTCCTACACGACCAAAAGTTGCCACCCCTGGCCGGTATTGGTCCCCCCCACACTCATTCATACAATCATTCATTCTAGTTCTAATTTATAGTAATCCTAAACATTCACTCAAATTCATTAAATTACATTAAATTTGGTACACTAACTATAAAATTTGTCAATTATAATTTTGAGAACTGGAGTAAGAGAAAGTTATGTGAGTGTTTCACACTAGATTAATTTTTTTAAATTTTCGACATTAAATTTCAACTGTCAATAAATTTTTTTAAATTATTCCTGAATGCAAAAACAATTTATTTTGTAGCGATTAATGTGTATAATTCGTATGTGTGTGCGTGTGAAATTTTAAATCATTTTAAAGATGATGTGAAACTGCATAATAACAATGAATGTATTATCAAGTTATATACTAATTGGTCATAATGCACGACATATATGTATAGTGGGTTTAGTATACCACTTTTTAAAGTTCTTGTTTAAAATTCATTATCCCCCTGGTTTAGTTTAGTTTAAACTTTAGATTCTCTCGCTAATACGATTCTCTCGTATAACTTCGAAAGACGTTCGAACAAAGTTTTAAGAAAATTTTCCAAATAATAACTAAGTAAATTCTAGTAAGAGAAAGACATAATAATTTTTTTTAAAAAAAAGCATTATTATTATTAATTCCTGTTAGGAAACTTCATTTCCAGTGGTAAATTCATGGAACAGTCAATAGAAATTAATTCCATTCTCTTAATAGAATTATTAATGTTTCTAAACATAATTTGTTATTAATATATTATATTAATACTAATTATTATTACATAAATTCTAACTATTGTATTGAAAATAAATTTTTTAGTTTTCAAAATTGTATTTTTAATTTGAAAAAATACAATATGATAATAATAGCACAATTCATTCTTTTAATTTGATTAATATTTTTAATAAAGAATATAAGTTCATATGGAAACATAGAGTACGTTGATGGTAAAATTTCATTATATCTTTGTTTGTGTAAAGGATTTAGAATGGGTATGAGAACATTAATCTGTTGTGGGAGCCACATGGAGCCAGGATATGATTGTTATAAAGACCTACAGCGTTTTTCCATTCACTTCATTCAAGTCAACCGAGATAGTGTTTTTTTTTTTTAAATGAATAAAACCATTTATATTTTTTAAGTAATAACTTTTACTGGCTGCGGTAATCCGAGATGTCGTCTCCACTCCCTATATTAACTGAAATATTTCGTTGAATTTATCAGATTATATTTTTGTTTTCTCTCTCTCTTCTTGCTGTAAGTGAAAATATTGCAATCATGTGAAATTTCTAGAAATTCAGTTTTCATCGAATACTTCTTTGGAAATCCCCTGAGTACAAAACAAAAAAATGTTTTTAGTCCATACTCTACTTTGTGTTTGTTTATTTCTGTAACCAGACAGTTTTTTGTTTTCTATATTATCTTTTGTCAAGACATACAACAAAAGGTATGATATTAAATAAATTTAACTTTGCACCTTGGCTCTTGGTGATGTGATTACTGAAATAAAAGCTTCTTCTCTTTTGGGCTCTTTTGGAGTCGGAGTAGTTCGGGTTATACTGGGACCATTTTTGTGAGTACTCACTTGCGTTTCGTTATCTATTTTCAACTTTACCTAATTCATGAATTAATTGTTTTTGGTTATCCAATTGGATTAATTCAAGCATGATATGTTCTTGAATTACTTTGCATTTAAAATTTCGTAATTTTTATAGAAATAAATGTTCTTTTTACTAGTGTAGACTTTATTTTGATTGCCAAAATCACTTTCGCCTTTCTTTCTCTCGAACCTCGCTCACTCACCCCGAACTAGCTGTAAAGAGCTTCCCAAGTTTTCTTTGTTTCTTTCTTCCTTAACTTTTTATCTGCTGTATCATGTCTCAGATTGCTAAAGCTTTCTCGCGTCAACTGATTTTCCTTCCATGGTTACATTATAAATAAATATCTCAAAAATTGAAAAAGTGACCTACAGCTCAAATTTTATAATCCTTTTAGATACCATTATATCTAATAAGGTTTAAGTTGAAATCCATCAACCGGAAATACGACTGGGTATTTTTTATTTTTTGCTCGACTTCCTCGACTCATACCATTTTCTATAACTAAACTTCGTACAGCATCCACACATTAATATGCTTATTAATTTTATTGAAAATATTTTTTAATGAAATTTGATTTTGGGGGGGATTCTTGGGGGAACAGCGCTGTTAGGCGACTTTAGGCTGTAAATGTACGTTTCTACCATCATAAGTCAATAGGTTGCATTAGATATATTCATAGAAGTCCAGATTTGAAATAGAAGAATCATTTAATCGGAATTGCGACTTTAAATATTATTTGAACCTTGCATTCTAACTGAACAGTTATAAAAGTGACACTTTTATTAATAACATCTTTCTTGATAAAATGATTCTTAAAGGGGTTCTAGTGAATCTGGGTCATCAGATTTCTCAATATAATTCAGATTTGTTTAATATTATTCTGGTCTACGATATAATCACATCAAATATTTACTAAATGTCATAGGTATACTAACTAACATATACCCTTAATACCTCTCTCTTATTTATGTTATGCAACTTTGAAGAAATTTCAAGCAATATGATTATGAATTAAATTATGGCGAGGATTGCTTTGCTCTGATAGTTGCTAACATGATATACGCTTGTCAGTAGGAAATATAACAGCAAAGGGATTTGCATTATATATACTTAGATTTGAGACAGATACTTCTAACTTTATTTATAACGATCATTGATATAAAATTATTTAAATCAGTTCTTATAATCAGAGATATTTTCCGTGGTAGCCTGTTTCTTTTTGCCCGGTTTCGGGCGTTTTTTTTGGTCATCGACCGGTTTCGGGCGTTTGCCCATCATTAGGATTATTTGTCAAAACAGTGTGATAACAAAGACTTGGACCAAGCAAATTCAGTTTATACACTTAATAACGGAGGCGAACGCCAGAAAACAGTCGATGACCACAAAAGGAACCACTCTATCACGGAAAATATATCTGATGCTGCTTTCCAGCTCTGCGGAACCAACCACAACAACTCAGATCTTATAAGTTTGGGGATTGAACAAGATCTGCCATTTTTATATATAATATGATTTTCCGCCATAGAGTGAATAATGTGATGTGAGGCTGTTGAAGTAATAGACGCATAGCGTGGTTTAGTGTTTACCACGCACCACTTCTGTTACTTATCTATGTATTATCAATTCTGTTTAGTATATGCAAAAAATTCATAAATCTCTAAGCAACAGTTTTGTTGTGATTACAGAAATTCTGAGTATGTCATATCTTTTCAACTCTCAGCATGCTTAGCAAGCGGCTCTCCAGGTCTCAGCCAACAAACTGAAAGGAAGTTTATACTTCTCATTGACGCGCGGACTGTCATCCTATCTCTCCCTCACTCTCTCCCTCTCGTCTATCGTATTCACCGGCAATTCAACAGAAACTATTCTGCAAGATTAGCATCCTGTACATACTAAAAGTAGGTGGAATAGTAAGAATATTGGGAGGGCATATTGTGAGGAATGAAGAAGCCGTTCGCCTGACAAAAGAAGGCTCCTTACTTAGCTTGCCTAAGCTGCCGCACCCCTTAGAAATGCCAGGATCATTATTTCGGCCCATATTCAAGAGAAATGGAAGTAAGTAAAAAATTAAAATTCATTTTCTTAGATAAAAAAAAATTAATAAATTATACATTATTTCTTTTGTATAAATTAGGGGGGGAGAAAAAAAAAGATGTAAAAATTTGTGTTTTTGAAACTACTTAAGTATAAAATTGTTAGAACTCCAGTAAAGACTGGAGAGAAAAGATACGCATTATTACCGGAACAAATGGCCTGTAAAATGCTTGAAATACAACTACTTAAAGACATAAAATTTAAAGCCTATAATGAACGATTTAATGTATTTACTTATAACTACCACTAATTTAATGGTATTATTTCTAATATTTAGTAATTATGTTTCTGTACATTATGGTAAAAAAAAACAAGAATTAACAATAAATTTATTGGGAGGGCACAAAATTATTTCATTTTTTCATTGTTGACGTCAGAGTAAACAGAATAAATAAATTTATCCCTTCCTATTATGTTTATATTTTGATTTGGAGAATTATCTTATTTATTTAAATGAAAAACAATCATTTAATTAGTATTAAATTTTTTTAATTCCATTTATGATCGTTTGGATCTTAGAATGAAAGGCGGTAATCATGACATTATTACTGTGATACTTTCGTGTTCCACATGCCCAAATCTTCCTTTGAATGGAACCCCTTTTTTGAATGAATTTATACGTCCGTTTTAGAATTTGTTGCTCCCATTGTTAAGCAGGAGAGCCTCGAGTCTAGATTTCATTTCCATGAACTACCAAAGATTTTATTATAGACATACATCAAAACATTGCCGACTTCGGCAAGCTTCTATTAACGTCAGAAATTCTCCTTTTTATTGGTTCCTTCCTGACATATTTGTCAACCGTAACTAGCAACTGAAAGCAATAAATTAGATTGAGAAAGTGTTGTCATAAGAATTATTCTGTCGCTACCTACTCATGGAGGAGAATTGTGGATCCTCTTACTTAGAGTAGGTACGTCTTCTAACTTCATCCTTTGAAGTAGGCCTAGTAATCCTTCAGTGGCTCTGTTATAGAGCTCGTGGCTTTGGGTCATAGAGCTCGTGGCTTTGGGTCGTACAGCTAGTGGCTCTTGGTTTTCTACTTGCCCTGAACTGTAGAAAACTTAGTCTCGTCAAGTCGGCATATTCCAGAAAACTTGTATCGTGATTTCTTCCTCAACATTATGGAAACCAGCACATTGCGTCCTCTGCAAGAGTTAGAGGTGCAGTTGTCTGCCGCGCCAGTAGATCAAGAATTATCCTTGTAATCTACCAGCAATGTTTAAGTAGGTCCTTAGTAAATTTAGGGGAGTGAAAAAGTGTAAAAGTAAGGATAACTTGAAATAAAAATGTTAACATAGATATTACTTTGTTAGTTTTTTTTTTTAATTAGAGTTCATTCGTAGCAATAATATAGAGGGTTTTATTATAAGGCAAAGTCTCTAAAGAATGTAGTTCAGGTGCAAAGGACCATTGATGGCGGGCACCTTTCAATATACAAAAGAAAAAATGGGAGACAGAAGGAGGCATTGTGCAAAGAAAAAAACAATTTGCAGATGTAGATTCCATGCAACAGAAACATTACGTTGAAGTGAACTCTCGACAAGTACTTCTCGACAAGTTCTGACGATGGACGAAAATCCGAAACCATTCAGGAGCAAAATGAATATGCACGTTACGACTGATAAAATACCAGATGTTGTCCAGTATTGTGGTCTCTTCCACATATTCAAAAAAAGATTTCGTTTGAAAAGATGTCTAAACCTTTGGAGACTTGAGTTTTTGAAATATAAATTATTGTATCCTATAAAATATAAAAAGGTTTTTTATTGTTCAGAAAAGATTTTGTTCTGATACCTAATAGTCAAGGAGTTATAGAATGGTCTTGAGTATTTTAATTAATTGTTGAAAAAAATTATTCTCATTCTGTATGAAAAATCATCTTACCATTTTAAATTAATATCTAATTTCATATCTTTGAATAAGAATTGTTTAATAATATATTTATATGTTTAATAATTATTGAACGTCTATATTCATGGTTAGTATTAATTATTGATTTTTTTGTTGTAAAAACTACAAGGTGAGACAAGAATTTATAATAAGGAATTGTAGATTGTGTTTGGTGGGTACTGTTTTGAATTAGGGTGTGATGCTTTGTTTTTATTACTACCAAAGTAGGCGGACTTAGTTTAAGTTTATTTGACTTTGTATGGAGGTGTTGTTCCGTCGGCTGACATTGTGTAGCGTCGACCGGTGAAGACCAGTGGGGAGACGGGCGTGGGCAACAAAATTTTTTAGGGTATAGGGGCGGCGAATTGTGTGATAGGAAGTTTGTAGAGGGGTGGGTTAGGTTAGTGGTTGAAAGCGGTGGCATTTTTAATGGTAAATCTTGGACGACGAAATGGCGGTACTAGATTTTTAGCCTTAATACTGCTGGGTTTTTGGTCATATTTTACATCCAGGTAAATTATGTTTCCGGGCCCACTAGTTTGAATAAACTGTACAAGAATGAGGGTGAAGAAAGAGGTCGGTGTTTGTAAGTGTGAGACCAGAGGGTTGGTGAAGAAAAAATGTGCGTGTGTGCCATAGGTGTGGAGTTATTGGAGACCATCACAGACACAACTCTCCTGCATGTTCTATCTAACAGAATACACAAATACTCCATTTACAAATAATGCACACTCATGCACACAAATATATATGTATATAAAAGCGTATAAGGAAGCTACATCTAACTGCTAAATGGCGACAGCTACAATATAGTACTGACAAGCTTGGGATAAATGATCTATTTTTTCCTATTCTATAAAAAATATATATGATTTTCCAGACATATAAATTCTATATTTCTCATGGACTATTTTATTCATTTATTTATTTTTGTTAATAACTTGATACAACTTCAAAGAAGATTGGATATAGGTAAACATTTTTTTTTTACCAAGTTACCTCTGGATGCCCCACTAATTATAAAAATATTAAATTTTAACACTTTCATTCTGCCTTTAAAAAATTGTTTTAAAATATCTGATATTTTTATCCGTCGTTGCATGCATATTCATTTTGTTCCTGACCGGTTTCGGATTTTCATCCATCGTCAGAGCAAATTCACCAAGTTCCTGTAGAGAGTTTACTTCAACTAAATGTTTCTGCTACACCGTTACAGATATATATACAACCAACAATTGTGAGTGTAACAGAAACATTACGTTAAAGTGAAGTCTCTATATGTAACTGGTGAAATTGCTCTGACGATGGATGAAAATCTGAAACCGGTCAGAAAAAAATCAATATGCTTGCTACGACGGATAAAATACCAGATTTTATCCAGCATTACGGAACCATCCACTTCAACAGTTGTATACTCAGTTGTTTATATACTTAGATTTTCGGAGTTAAAACGAAAATGGCAACCATACAGCCTCTGTTTAGATAGGATTATTGAGTTCGACATTTTAGTCAATTTAAAAAAAAAATACGGTCGGTTTCTGCTGCCTAACCAGACGCGACTACTTGTGCTAATATAAGGAGAGAAGGTACTAAATGTATATTCTTTACTTGTGACCTGTTTTGAGAATTTTAACAGAAATAAATCAGTCACGAAACCAAAGTTGGCCAGGAAGTATTAACTGAAAGCTGCCCTACAAAATATTCCTGCCAGTTATATGCGATGTGGTATCACAGTCAGCAATATACTGACAACTCCAAGAGCAATAGATAGTGTCTTATTTGTTGATAACTGTACAGATTAAAATCATATCCGCAACTAAGCGAAAACTCAGATAAGTTTAACACTTCTTCTTGATCATGGTTTCTTGAAAGGTATGTTTATATTTGATTTTCTCCAGACAGCGAAATTAGAAAACTTTATTTATTTACTTCAAAATGAATCAATTTTGGATGTCCAAGGGTAAAAATAAACTCCTGGCTTTAATATAACACACTGCATAATATGAGATAATTAAGATTTCAGATTTTATTACTAAAGTCCCCTGTCTGCCATTCAATTATAATTTTTCTTCATAATCAGGGTGATTATGCACAAAAAGGTGCTCGATATTTCAACTGTGATTTAAGCAAAAGTGTTTCGAGGAATATCGAGCATTCTTTCTTACAGTTTTAAATTGAATGTGAATTATGTAAGTGACAGCATTTGCAGGGAAAGTATATTTATTAGTATCATCCAAGAATAATAAATTACCTATTAACTGATTTGATCGAAAGTTTTGTATACGGTTTTTCTAGGGACACATAACAATATGGATGAACTTTATGGATATCAAAAGTTAAAAGGGTAAAATTTGTCTGAAATGTCTTCTTTAACTATTTAATTTATAAGCTTTTTGAAGAAAATGGTGGAGTATTTATTTCCATAAAAATTATCAAGATAATAATATTAAAACAGTTGCCAGGTTTATTGTTGGTTTTCAAAATAATAAAATAAAGAATATATATATATATAAGGAACGTTTGGTTAAGTAAATATCCGGCGTCTAAATGTTAATACTGTAATATGATTTAAAAAGTGAGCTATACAGAATAAGGGAATAACTTGAGTTTTTTGTCTGTGGGGCAAGCGGTAAGGGGGCAGGCGTTAACATTAAAGCCATCCTTTTGCTCTGTCGCTCTATCTCTCACTCTCTATCTACTGGTACAGAGCGTTCTCTTCCTTTTGGGGGTCTCACCACATTGTGATAGACCAAGAAGGGCAGACATTTTCCCTTAAGGGCTTGTCTAATGAATTTAAGTGGTTCCTCTCGCACTACCCTTATACACAATAAGCCCTTCATTTTAACTTCATCGTCTTCACTGAGAACATTTTACGATAAAAAATTCACTCATTTACTTTATAAATAAACAGAAATGACATAATTTCTATAATATAACAAAACGTTGTTAATATATCTAGCAATCAGACAATATCTTATCCAGTATTAAATAAATAAATTATACAAATAAATAAAATAGATTAGATTAGATTCTGTAGGAGCTGGCTATTATACCTATGCCTCCGCGACCCCTAGTCTCAATTGTGGCACACCAAGTAGAGCACAGTCTATTTATTTATTTAGATGTTTGTGGAGAGAGTGACACCTGTGTAATACTTGAAGGCGCCCATTAAGTTTGAATACTCTCTCCAGTCTATCACTCAGTAGAGTTTCCCCATACTAATTTCCATACATATATCCAAACAGTCTCACACTAGATCTGATACGATTAGGTGGCTGTACCCAGTCTGAGAAGATGATGCCTCTGGAATTTTTATCCTTCGCCATTTTATCTCAGTGGCACAAAATATGAAACATTCTTCACTTTTATTTGAAACATTTCTCTGCAAAAATTGTTTTCAGTGTGGTTTTAGGGTAGTTTAAATTTAAATTTGCACAAGTTTTGGCTGGTTTTGACATCAGACCTTCCACATAAGGCCGCTCAGGTATACAAGTAAAATCCCCACAACCAATTTTATTACCAGCCCAACTAAACAAAATGTAATATAGCAATTTTTAAGAAAATTTCTTGGCTAAATTGTAATTTTTCGTGTAACAGAGAGTCGTGTGAGTGTTTCACACCAGATCTATATTTGTAAATTTTAATGCAGAATTTATTATTATATCATATGTATACACGTCAAAGATTCCCTAACCCATTTTAATTGCTCATCAAATAATCGATTAAAATATTTACTGCCAAATTTGTTCACTTTCTTTGCGTTGCACTATTCAATTTAAAAAAA
This sequence comes from Triatoma infestans, assembly GCA_011037195.1. Lineage (NCBI taxonomy): Eukaryota > Metazoa > Arthropoda > Insecta > Hemiptera > Reduviidae > Triatoma > Triatoma infestans. Next base: position 38,453 of record JAAEAF010008448.1, read on the forward strand.
AAAACAAGTAAAGTAATGGCTATTTGTTCAGGCGGGCTTAACGTCCAACTACCAAATTAGGTGTCGCGGACGGAGGCGGTTTTTTTTGAGGGAAGCAAATTTTTACTAATAACATCTCTAAACAAAATGAAAATTTAGCAGTTTATACGCGGGACTCGAACTGGTGAGCTCCCACTTACAAGTTCATGAACATAATCACTCCACCAACACCCAACCGTAATTATTGCTAGTTGAAACTGTTACCACTAATCAATTTATTGTCTTTATTTCTTATATATTTTTTTAAAATATTTTAGTATGTATTTTCTATAGCCAATTTTATGTAAAGAGGAATGTTTAAAAGAAATAAATATTCGTTTTCCATTTTTTCATTCGAATTATAGTATACGATAGTTTCAAAAAAGTTGCAACGCAATAATGTTCGTTAATGTAAACTGTTTTTATAGTACAAACTGGAGAATTAGTAAAATATATATTTCCATACGATTACAAATAAAATTCTATGTATAACATGGAAAACTAATAATACCGATGTAAATTTTTATAATATCTATTTATTTTAAAAAGAATATTCTAGGTCGAATATACTAGATTTTGTTATCTGAAGAAGTTGGCAACACTGGAATTATTTTTGCCACAAGAGAAAAAAAAGTACTTTTTTATTCACTAGAGAGAGAAAGTGTGCCGTTTTCTTTGCTCAATCAAGTGAAATAATGTAGATCTTTATTCCAGGGTTCAGAAAAATACATTACTTTAAACTAAACTTTCTGCCATTATTCTCACTCTACTTCTTTCTGCCTGTGAAGTACGTGACATTCATCTCATGATATCTATAATATCATTGGTTACTAGATTTGTTACGTAATTGGATTTTTTTTGTTTTTTTATTTAAACTTCACATCCAATAAGCAACTAATCAACAATTGTCCAATAACTTCTACGTCTCTTTTAACATCAACATGATCATGCATACACCTTAATATTTGTTAATAAGCTTAAACTTGTTTCATTTAATAAATACTGTGTTATCTGTTTCTTCCTTTGTTAGCCTAATTCCCCCCTACACTGTTATAGGTAAAGGTGAAATGAAAAACTTTAATTATTACTGTTTTGTTATTGGTCTAAACACGAGTTTGAATAACAAAAGTATAAAACACTTTTATAACAAGTAAACAATTTTATAGCATGAAGTTATTATGGAAAATGGAAGAGTTCCTCCTATATAAATCAATTTTCTTAATTACAACAACAGATACCAAAATTGTCTATTTCTATATAGATTAAAGTTCTCCAATTAAAATAAACGTTTTATTTTAATAAAGGAATGTTTGCTTTCTCTTTAATCCTAAAAGGAAATATTGTAATCGTATCAAATTTTTGAAATTGAGTTGTCACTAAACTAATAAACAAATACATTTTTGAGGACCCTAATGCGAGAAAATTTTTTCATCAAATGTCTGTATGTTTGTATATGTGGAAATAAAACATCTTAAACTTGAAAAATCGCTGGAACCTGCAATAAGATATTCAGTTTGTTACATCCACCTCGAGACTTTGACACCAAGATTTCGTACAAAATCTATCGCCCGGGATGTTTTCGACTTTATTGATTTTTTTTTTTTTCAATTTTTCGTCATTTGTTCTCAAAAAAGGCTCCAACAGCTTATCTTTAAATTTTCGATACTACTGTAGTGGAAGAGCGAAATGGAAAAATAATAGTTTTGGAAAATAACTTTATGAAAATTAGATAGTTCGAATAGTGTATTTAGTGATGGGGATAGAGCCAGGTATACTAAATCTAGGTCAATGCAAACCAAGAGACAAAGGCGCAAGAATCCGTTAAATTAATACAATGCCACTTGGCCAACTGTTTTGTAAGAGAAGGCATTCTTTCGGACAGTCTGCATTCTGCTTTCAAAGCCAGAACACTTGCTTCAGGAATCGCTCTCTTAAACTCATGCCAGTGATAGAGATTTGCCTTTATTCTAGATCATTTATTAAGAGACAGTTTGTTGTAGACACTCGAAGCAGAACACTTGATTTTCGCTCTCATAGCATCAGTGCATATTAATAAGTTAATAGTTCTTGCAAATAATTTGTAGTTATTATTTTAATAGAATATATTTATTGTTAGCAGTGATGACTACTTTCTTATTACTGATACTTCACTCTCTTAAACATATATACTTACAAGCCCTTTTACTAAACCGC
>JAAEAF010008448.1:42409-58444 GCA_011037195.1 Triatoma infestans
GAAGACAAACCCATTTCTATCTACTTTTCTTCCTTCCCTCAATCCCCCCCCCGGAACTAACTAACCCTAACACTCCACTTCCATTCAATCTTATTTCCGTTTTAAGACTTTCTAAAATAAATCATTAGTTCAACAAAGTGTTCTAATTGAAGGTTGTAGAAGCCACAAGGATTCTCTCTCTTCTCTTTATCGCTGTCTCTGTCACTCTCTCTCTTACACACACGCACACACACACACACACACACACACCTCATTCCGTGCAAAATTTTAATGAGGTAAATAACAACTCCCCTATTACAACGATAGTACTATCTTCCAATTTAAATTATAATTTGGAGTGACAAAGGCGTGTACAGAACACGGGATTTTCTCGCCGTTTTCTAAAAACCAAGCAAGGCAAAACTTCTGTTTGCTTGCGGCCATATCTATACTTAATATAAACACTGTTTTAGTTTATTATCACTTCTATCTATACCTTTATGAAGTTAGTTAATAATGGAGACCACAATGAGAGCATTCTCCCATCTCATACACACCTTTATAATTAACAATGATTTATTTAAATATATTTTTAATAACAAATATTTAATTATTACATTACTAAAAAACAAACAAAAAAAAACTTCAACCAAACAAAAATCTCTAATCAGTAATAAATTTAAAACAAATCAATCAAAATATTATTGATTTTTTTAGTTTTGTTTTGTTTTTTTTTTCTATAGAGAGCAGTTAATTTCGTTTATTTAAGAAAAAATGGTGAAAATTTATAAATAAAAAAGATAAACAAATTTTTTCCTCCGATCAAAAATAAAATTGTTAATCACAGAGATCTGTTATATTCCAGTATATTATCTGATTGGTTGTAACTAGGAACCGCTATACATATATGTAAAAAGCTGGTGTGAAACACTCACACAACTTTCTCTTACTCCAGTTCTCAAAATTATAATTGACAAAGGCTATATAGTTTGTGTACTAAATATATCGAAATTCGTCGAAAACTGAAAAAAGTTTTTAGTAAATGCGCACTTGCGGCTTACTAATTTTCTTAAAACTTGGAATTCTGGCCATCCATTTATTTCTAATTATTATTTTATGGATGATAGGATCGTATTATCAACTGTGATACCACTTTAAAGGAAGCGGTCACCCCACCCCTCCCCTAAAAGGGCCCTTTAATGAATTTTCCCAGAGAAATGTTTTCAATAAAAGTTGTAGCTGTTAGTATGTGTAGTTGATATACAAAGCTTGAAGAATATCGTTGGAGCCATTTTGAAGAAAATCGCAAAAAAGTAAAAAAAAACAACTAGTAAAGTGGTACTTCCGGTTGAGGAATTTTACAGATGTCCCACTGTCAGATCCCATGGTGATAACTAAACGGAGTATCAAGATTGAACTTTCTACGATTTTTCGTTTTTGAGCTATACTGTTGACATTTATACACACGGACCATTTGCTAAAAACCACTTTTTTGGACTCGGGGGACCTCAAAACGGATATTTCCGGTGAAAACTCGATATCGAAATTTTGAAACGATTACAATACTTCCTCTTACTAGGAGTAAGAGAAAGGAAAAATTAGAATTATTGAGAAAATTTACCGTAAGCGAACTTACAGCTGATTTGGACTAGGATGCAGGAAATGGGCCGCAATGCTTTGTAAGAGAACAGAAAAGTTAATATATAATTTTTCATTCTACAAAAATGACTATATTCAATCTAAAATTAATTAAACAATAAAAGTCTATAAACAGTACGAAATTATCAAAAAAATATATAAATAGAATTTAAAACAAATAACCGCAGTGTACGTACCTACATACATTATATATAGTAGTAGGATGTTTTTATCTATTTAAAGGTCAGCGCTCGTGGCTAAAACTCGATTTGTACTTGTGGAACCACTTCTGACTAACCATGTTAAGACAACTTTAACCGAAGCCACTTACCAGACGAGTGGGGAAAAATCCAAATAAATAAAAGTCCCCTTTTTGCAAGGTATATAGAACGATCCAGGTTTGGCCACTCAAGTAAAATTACACTCTTTTCTTAGACTTGGTTGCACTTAAGTATTGTAAGTAGTTAACACATAGGAAGAAAGACAGCGTATGGTCTTTATTGAATTTAAAAGTTTTTATCTACAGCCATGTTTATGTGACTTAAATGTTCACTATAATTGATTATAATGCAATGTTATTCTAGCGTAATTATTTTATTGTAGTTGATTTCTGCATTAAAGAAAATTTTATGGACGTGAATTGAATTTAATAAATTTAGTTAAACTAGAAAATTCAACTCGTTGAATTCATATTTAGGTATTTATAAAATTTAAAATATAATAATTAAGCAAAGTTTGCATATAATCTGTCATAATCAAAGCAACAGATGATTGTACATATTTAATCATCATAATAACTTAGTGTTAAATAATCACACGACTTTCTCTTACTTTGAATATTGAAATTCTAGTTGAAAAATTTTACTTATGCTTCCCATGTTTACTAAACGTTCTATTGTCGCTGCTATTGTATGCATCAGTTGTATTCTTTTTCTTGGCTGATTGTACACTTATCAGTATAGTCTTGTCTCTCATAGTTCTACACCCAAAGGTCTATGTGTTTACATGACAATGGGCACGGGAACCCGAAAGATTATATGATCAATATTATTTCTAGACGAGCTCTGCAATCAAATTGACGGAGTAGGCATAGCAAACATATTATACAATAAGTTTCTCACAATATACATTAATTAAAATCCTAGCCCTAGACCGGAAATCGAACCTAGCTACCGCGCAGTACTTCTCAGTTTGCTGGTTAGTGCCTTTTATCTCTTAGCTATGGCACTGCATGTATAATCACGCCAAAATGGAAACTAAGATTCATTAAATTCCAACTTTTGGAAAAATTGAATTTGTATAATCTGTGTGTTTGTGAATAGTTTAGCTCAAAAACGAAAAATTGGCCGAATGTCCGAACTTGACATTCCGTTTCGGTATCACAATGGGATCTCAGACAGGAAATTATCATTCAAACCAGTTTATTGAATGTATTTTCCGGTTTTTCCGGATTTCTTTCAAAAAAAAAAAAAAAAAGAAGGTTCCAACGATTGTCATTAAACTTGACATACTATCAACTACACATACTATGGGGCTACAACTTTTATTTGTAACATATCTCCTGGAAAAATTATTTAATGGGGCGTTTGATGATCGCAGGGTTCTTGTTTTCCTCAAAAGTGCTATTTTATGTTTATTATTCGATTTCTTCATCTAAATAATATTAAATATGTTGCCAAAATCTCAAGTTTAAAAACAAATCCGGTTGATTTGAAAGTGCATTCTTCCTGAGTTTGCAATATTCACCATAAAATACCGATGGATTTCGTTTACATACGGACTATAAATACAGAGACCTATCACTTCAGTTTGATACTTCTCTCCAAGAAAGTGCATTTAAAAGGGGCATTAAGAAAGTGCATTGGGCTAGGGGTAAAAGCTAATGCATGCTTTAAAAAAGTGGTTTTATTAGGATTATATTTGCCCACGATATAAAGCTATCGCTACATCTAAATATTTAGTAAGAATTATAAGTTTCTTGTAAGAAAATTTGACATTCAAACTGTATAATTTACTGTAAGAGAAAGTTGTGAAAGTGCTTTCTTTACATTAGAATTTTTTTCATATTTTAAATCAATAATATAATAAATATTAAAAATCAACAGATAAGCAAATGATATTGTTAATCGTTATTATTTGAAAACATTCTCGGAACTTTAAAAAAATTGAAAATTTTATCAAATATTTAGTTCCCATAAAGACCGCTATTTGTAAGAAACCGGACATCGTTAGATAACTAGAAAGAGTAAGGAAATCCAGTGCGGGCCAAGAGATCTATTGTGATCTATTGAGAGTCAGTGTTGTAATACAGAACCTAGTCGTCTGTAAAGTTTACAATTTGTAATAATTGTAACTGTATGTTTGTAGTAGTAAGCTAGAGTAATTACAGTATCTGAAAATAGTACTTTAGAGAGAAGTACTTAGTGTGTTACAGTTCCCCCCCTGAACCCCCTATAAATAGCAATTTTCTAGGAAAATATTACAAATAAAAGTGGTAGAAATTTCTGTGCTACTTAAGATACGAAATTTGAATAAAATTGGTGAAAACTGGGACCAAATAATATAAAAAAATCCATTTAATTAAATCGCGCTATGAATTTTGTCCGAAGTTCAAACTGACATTTATTTGGGATTGATTATAAGGTTTCCGTTCAAGATCGATGAACTGGATGTATAGTTGGCAATGTGAAACTTGAGTTTGAGCAAGGTCAGTTTTAGGTGGAAGAGTTGACTTGACTGCGAGGGAATTTAACAACTAATTAAAAAACATTTGATTTTCTATAGCTTAGTGAAGCCTCTCTTTTCTATATTTTTAGAATTCTTTATGTTAAATTATTATATTTAGTTAGTTGCTGTTGTTTAGTTAATTTTAATCGTAATTTTATAGTGTAGGTTCTTAAAATGTCCAGGTTGATATCAAAATTAAGACAAGCTAAAAACTAGCACAGCCAAGCCAGGAAAATATGGGGCTGAGTCATAAAAAATGACCGATTTTGTTTACTTGCACTTTATCCTCTGCAGAAAAAAAAGAGCGTTTATATTTTCTTGAACGTTGTCATATTCTTATTTTGCATAAACAAATAGAGAATGAATTTATAAGCAAAGTTACCCTGGATCGCTTTTAGTTTTGTCCTAGCATTTTTTTTTTAAACAAGATGACGATAAAATTTGCAATATTAGTAATATTACACCATTATTGGAAAAGAAAGTTTTCAGCCGCCAAAACTACTCGTTTAGTGCGGGAATTTGAAGCGGAAGATGCTCTTTCTGAACGAACGGTGTGTAGGTGGTTTAAGAAATTTAATACCGGTGACATTAGTCTTGAGGCGGGGTGAAAATCATCATTCGATGAAGAAGCTTTGCGGGGTTACGTGGAGGCTGAGCCGACTAAAAGTACTCGGGAGTTGGCAGCAGAACTCGAAGTATCCCAATCCACCGTAAATCGTGAGCTGCATAAGCTGTGGAAAGTGTATCGTTAAGCTAGAGTGGTTCCGCTGAACAAGCTCAGCCGTGAGCAGGAAGTTGTCAAAATCTTTTGGAAAATCCAAATAACAGTTCATCAAAAGGATGGTCACTTGCGATGAATGATGGATATATTGGAGAAACCGTAAGACCAAGAAACAATGGTAACACTGCAAGCACCCTGCTCTACCTGTCGCTAAACAGGGTCAATTCGAAAAAAAAGCAATGCTTTCTGTTTTTTGGAATTATAAAGGCGTAATTCATTATGAATCATTCCCGAAGGTCATTCTATTGATTCGGAACTTTATAGCGAGCAATTAGAAAGACTGTACGTTGTTTTGGCCCAGCGTTACCCAGGGTTAGTTAACAGAAATAAAATTTTGTTTCAACAAGATAACGCTCGACCACACATTTCTTGTTACACCAAGTAAAAAATTTCAGAATTACAAAGGATTGAGCTTCTCCTCCACCATGCTTATAGTCCGGACCTAGCAACTTCCGATTGCCATCAGTTCAGGTCACTGGCGAACTATCTTCAAGGAAAAACCTTTAATTTTCTGGACGAGGTTGAAAATGGAGTTGCGGAATTCTTCCGTTCAAAACGCAAAGAGTGGTATTGGGAAGGAATTCGGCAACTAGCCTCGGGATGAAAACAAACCATAGAACACAACGGTGTTTTCTTTGAATAATAAAATAAATTGTTAAATAAAATAAAATTGTTTTTACATTTGCAAGAAAAACGGTCACTTGTTTGTGACTCTCCATATAATTTGGCGAGTTAATGAGTTTTTAGGCGATTCTGAGGAAACAGAGAACTTTAAAATTCCAATGTTTTGGTCCAATATGTAATCATTCTCTATCTGCCTTGATTAGTAGGTGGGTACTTGTTCCCCCACTCCTGTATATTTAGGTTAAGACAAATAAAAAATAAAAACTTGAAATTCCAAGAGAATTTGTCATTTGATATAAAAATGTATTTAGAGCCGTAAGAGATAATCGTATAAGAGTTTCCTAACAATTTCTTTTTAATACTTCAAAGGGAAAATAAAATCTTTTTTCTTAGAAAGTAAATTCCTAGAAAATATGTAAGATATTCGTGATTTTGTAAAATATCTTTACGATATTAAAGATAATCTAAACTTGCGCGATAATTTAAAGAAAATTTTCATAAAATTCAAAAATATTATCATCATTTATGTTAATGAGTTAATCATCCAAATCTGTGTTTTTATACATTACAGAGAGAATGATAAGGTAAAAATTGCCTTACATTTTTGAATAATTCTCTCTTACTAAAATTCACTGTAATAATCGCACAGAAATTCTAATTATCACAGAAATTAAAACAAAAACAACTTTATAATTAAAAGATAAATAATGCAACTCTATTTCTTAAATTAATATTAAATCAAGTTTCTCATTATGAGAAAACAATCTATAGTTCATTATTTTTTTTAAATGTTTTCTGTAGCTTACATTTTGATAATAATAATTTTATTTTTAATATAATTAAGAAGAACAGATTCATTATAAAAAAACAAAACAAAATAACATGTCAAGGTTGCCGGCAAGGGGTAGTTGTTGCATGCAGTTACTTGGGGAGAAGCGACACCACGGGTTACCACAGATGCAACAACTTCGCCAGAACAGTACACAATACACTTAAATTACGTACATTCTCTCCTTTACAGTCAAGGACAAAACAGAGTTCTGGTGTAAGCCAAGGGAGAACGAAGGGATCAGCTCAGAAGTAGCGCGCTGGACTACCAATGCGGAGGTCCTGGGTTCGAATCCAGCATGCTGCCTTTAGATTATCTCTTCCTAGCTGCCTCTACAGTCCACGTCGGTTGATAGGCAGTGTTGTCTATAGCTAGAGAACATTGCCTGGAGGCCGGCAGTCCACTAAAAAGGCTCCGGGTAGCACAATAGATCTTTCAAGTTGCAGTGCAATAATCTCCTGTAACAAAAAAAATAAAAAATCAGGTCAAGGTTGTTTTCTAAATAAACATTATATTTAGGAGAGAAGGCAATGAAAATTGCTTTCTAACAAAATATAAATTAATTTTCCCATCTATGGGACTTTCATGGCCTCAAGGTCTGCACACATTCTAGCTTATAATGAAATGTACCATATTTATTTATATACATACTAAATGAAAGATATTTAATGTTTACTTTCTCTTACAGCTGTAAGAAGGAAGTATTGCGATCATGTCAAATTAAATTGAATCTTCAGAAATATGAAGTTTCCTCGGGTTTTGAGGTCACCTGAGTGAGAGAAAAAAAAGTTTTAGAATATATACATTGGCGTCGAAACGCTCAACACTCTTAACATTCTCAAGAAAATATTGTGTCAAATGGTGCAAGCCGTTTGAAAATCCATCCAGCGCAATATGCAAAATTAGTACAAAATCAAGAATAACAAAAAGAACCAAAATTGTGACCGTTATTCGTTACCGTTAATGGAACAAACAACAGCTTACTTTTGTATATATATGGTGTGTACGTGTTGTGAATAAATTATTCATCTCAAAAAAAAAAATGAAAAATCACATGGATCAAATACTCTCATTATATTTATGATACTATCAATTATATAATATAATTAGAATTAAATATGTTGCCACAATTCTAGGTTTGAAGAAAATCGGTTGACCGGAAGTGCCACTTTATTGTACAGTTTGCTTAATTTACTGCAATTTTCTCCGTGAAAACACAAAAGAGAGTTTCGTTAAACTTGGTATTAGGAACTACATAATAGAACAGAGACATCAATTTTGTTATAAATATTTTTTTGTGAAAATTCATTTAAATGGAGATTATAGGGGGGGAAGGGAAGAGGGTGTGCTTTCCTCGGAAAAAAAGAATCGTAAATATTAAGTATAATTACCCTTAATATAACATTGAAGACAATTAAGCATTTAGTAAAAATTGTAAGTTTGTATTGTAATCAATTATATTACTATGTAATTTGCATTAAGAGAAAATTGTGTGAGTGTTTTTAGCACGAGATTTGTAATTTTCTCTCCAGATTGTGTTCCTTTTACTTTCTCTTACTCCTAGTAAGAGGAACCATTGTAATCGTGTCAAATTTTCGATATCGAGTTTTTACCGGAATTATCCGTTTTGAAATCCCCTGAGTCCAAAAAAAGTGATTTTTAGCAAATGGTCTCTGTATGTGTGTGTGTGTGCATGTGAACAGCATAGCTCAAAAATGAAAAATCGTAGAAAGTTCAAACTTGATATTCCGTTTAGGTATCACCATGGATCTGACAGTATGTTATCTGTCAAAATTCCAAAACCGGAAGTACCACTTTACTAGTTGTTTATTTTACTTTTTTATGATTTTCCCAAAAATGGCTCCGACGATTTTCTTGAAACTAGTTTCATCAACTACATAAGCAAAGAGCTATAACTTTTATTTGAAATATTTCTCTGGGAAAATCCATTTATGGGCACTTTTGGGGAGGAGTGGGGTTAAGTTTTCATCTAAAGTGCTATTTCAGTTTATTGGACAATTCGCTCATGTGAATAATGTTAATTAGAATTAAATATTTGTTGAAATTCCAAGTTTGAAATAAATCGCATAACCGGAAGTGCGTTTACTTTACCACTTTACTGAATGTTTTTTTTTTTTTTCCACTTTTTCGCGATTTTATCAAAAATGGCCCAGATGATTTTCTTGACACTTTATATATAAGCTACGCATACAAAGATCTACAACTTTTACTTTAAACATTTCTAAGAGAAAGTTGTGTGAGTGTTTCACACCAGATTTTTTTTTTTTTAAATTTTGAAATTGATTTTCACCTGTCAATATATTTTTTTTAATTTTTCCTGAATACAAAAACAATTTATTTTTAGCAAATAATGTGTATAAGTCGTATGTGTGAGGGTGTGTGAGTGTGTGTGTGTATGTGTGTGTGCGTGTGAAATTTTAAATCCTTTTAAAGATGATGTGAAACTGCATAATTACAATCAATGTATCAAGTTATACTCGTATACTAATCGGTCATACTGCACGACATATATGTAATGTGGGTTAGTATACCCCTTTTAAAGTTTTTGTTTAAAATTCATTATCCCCCTGGTTTAGTTTAGTTTAAACTTTAGATTCTCTCGCTAATACGATTCTCTCGTATAACTTCGAAATACGCTCAAACTAAGTTTTAAGAAAATTTTCCAAATAATAACTATGTAAATTCTAGTAAGAGAAAGACATAATAATTTTTTTTAAAAAAAAGCATTATTATTATTAATTCCTGTTAGGAAACTTCATTTCCAGTGGTAAATTCATGGAACAGTCAATAGAAATTAATTCCATTCTCTTAATAGAATTATTAATGTTTCTAAACATAATTTGTTATTAATATATTATATTACTACTAATTATTATTACATAAATTCTAACTATTGTATTGAAAATAATTTTTTTAATTTTCAAAATTGTATTTTTAATTTGAAAAATACAATATGATAATAATAGCACAATTTATTCTTTTAATTTGATTAATATTTTTAGTAAAGAATATAAGTTCATATGGAAACATAGAGTACGTTGATGGTAAAATTTCATTATGTCTTTGTTTGTGTAAAGGATTTAGAATGGGTATGAGGACATTAATCTGTTGTGGGAGCCACATGGAGCCAGGATATGATTGTTATAAAGACCTACAGCATTTTTCCATTCACTTCATTCAAGTCAGCCGAGATTGTGTTTTTTTTTTTAAATGAATAAAACCATTTATATTTTTTAAGTAATAACTTTTACTGGCTGCGGTAATCCGAGATGTCGTCTCCACTCCCTATATTAACTGAAATATTTCGTTGAATTTATCAGATTATATTTTTGTTTTCTCTCTCTCTTCTTGCTGTAAGTGAAAATATTGCAATCATGTGAAATTTCTAGAAATTCAGTTTTCATCGAATACTTCTTTGGAAATCCCCTGAGTACAAAACAAAAAAATGTTTTTAGTCCATACTCTACTTTGTGTTTGTTTATTTCTGTAACCAGACAGTTTTTTGTTTTCTATATTATCTTACACAAAAGACTTACAACAAAAGGTATGATATTAAATAAATTTAACTTTGCACCTTGGCTCTTGGTGATGTGATTACTGAAATAAAAGCTTCTTCTCTTTTGGGCTCTTTTGGAGTCGGAGTAGTTCGGGTTATACTGGGACCATTTTTGTGAGTACTCACTTGCGTTTCGTTATCTATTTTCAACTTTACCTAATTCATGAATTAATTGTTTTTGGTTATCCAATTGGATTAATTCAAGCATGATATGTTCTTGAATTACTTTGCATTTAAAATTTCGTAATTTTTATAGAAATAAATGTTCTTTTTACTAGTGTAGACTTTATTTTGATTGCCAAAATCACTTTCGCCTTTCTTTCTCTCGAACCTCGCTCACTCACCCCGAACTAGCTGTAAAGAGCTTCCCAAGTTTTCTTTGTTTCTTTCTTCCTTAACTTTTTATCTGCTGTATCATGTCTCAGATTGCTAAAGCTTTCTCGCGTCAACTGATTTTCCTTCCATGGTTACATTATAAATAAATATCTCAAAAATTGAAAAAGTGACCTACAGCTCAAATTTTATAATCCTTTTAGATACCATTATATCTAATAAGGTTTAAGTTGAAATCCATCAACCGGAAATACGACTGGGTATTTTTTATTTTTTGCTCGACTTCCTCGACTCATACCATTTTCTATAACTAAACTTCGTACAGCATCCACACATTAATATGCTTATTAATTTTATTGAAAATATTTTTTAATGAAATTTGATTTTGGGGGGGATTCTTGGGGGAACAGCGCTGTTAGGCGACTTTAGGCTGTAAATGTACGTTTCTACCATCATAAGTCAATAGGTTGCATTAGATATATTCATAGAAGTCCAGATTTGAAATAGAAGAATCATTTAATCGGAATTGCGACTTTAAATATTATTTGAACCTTGCATTCTAACTGAACAGTTATAAAAGTGACACTTTTATTAATAACATCTTTCTTGATAAAATGATTCTTAAAGGGGTTCTAGTGAATCTGGGTCATCAGATTTCTCAATATAATTCAGATTTGTTTAATATTATTCTGGTCTACGATATAATCACATCAAATATTTACTAAATGTCATAGGTATACTAACTAACATATACCCTTAATACCTCTCTCTTATTTATATTATGCAACTTTGAAGAAATTTCAAGCAATATGATTATGAATTAAATTATGGCGAGGATTGCTTTGCTCTGATAGTTGCTAACATGATATACGCTTGTCAGTAGAAAATATCGCAGCAAAGGGATTTGAATTATATATACTTAGATTTGAGACAGATACTTCTAACTTAATTTGTAAAGATCATTGATATAAAATTATTTAAATCAGTTCTTATAATCAGAGATATTTTCCGTGGTAGCCTGTTTCTTTTTGCGGTCATCGACCGGTTTCGGGCGGTCGCCCATTATCAGGATTTTTTGTCAAAACAGTACAGTGTTTTGATAACAAAGACTTGGAACAAGCAAATTCATTTGATACGCTCAATACCGGACGCGAACGCTCGAAACCTGTCGATGACCACAAAAGGAACCAGGCTATCAGGGAAAATATTTCTGATGCTTTCCGCTCTGCGGAACCAACCACAACAACTCAGAGCTTATAAGTTTGGGAATTGAACAAGATCTGCCAATTTTTTTTATAATATGATTTTCTGCCATAGAGTATGATGTGAAGGCTATTGATGTAATAGAGGTATAGCGTGGTTAGTTTTTATCACACCACTTCTGCTACAGTAATGATCTTACTGAACTGAAACTTATCTATGTATTATCAATTCTGTTTAGTATCTGTACAAATTTCATGGATCTCTAAGCAAGAGTTTTGTCGTGATTATAGAAATGCTAAGTGTGTCATATCTTTTCAACGCTCAGTATGGTTAGCAAGCGGCTTTCCAGGTCTCAGTCAACGAACTGAAAGGAAGTTTGTATTTCTCATTGACTCGCGGACTGTCATCCTCTCTCTCTCTCTCTCACTCACTCTCACCCCTATTGTATTCAGCGGCGATTCAACAGAAACTATTCTGCAAGATTAGCATCCCCACATACTAAAAGAAGGTGGAATAGTAAGAATATTGGGAGGGCATATTGTGAGGAATGAAGAAGCCGATCGCCTGACAAAAGAAGGCTCCTTACCAAACTTGCCTAAGCTTGTCGCACCCCTTAGAAATGTCAAGATCATTATTTCTGCCCATATTCAAGAGAAATGGAAAGTAAGTATACAGGATTGAGAAATGGCGAAAGATAGGAGCATTATTGCAATAAGGAAAGAGAATTTCACCACCTCTAGCGAGTAGAGGACGTTACCTCTCTCTAAAATTGATGTCTTCGACAGCTCAATCTGCCAGTTATACATATAACAGCGACGAAATGACTGAAGAGCATTTACCACTCTACAACAATTTGGAGGACATCGCTACAATAGCATAAACAGAATTTAAAAGATCGAGTTTATTGTATTGGATTGGCATAAAAAGAATGGCCTGGAGGCAGCATTTCTAAGCGTTGATTAAGAAAACAAAAAACAAGTATATCATATAAACAGCGAAGTCTTTAAAAAAAAAAATACATTAAAAGTTTGAAGAAACCCAAACCGGAAAGAAAAAAATTAAAATTCATTTTCATAGATAAAAAAAAATTCATAAATTATACATTATTTCTTTTGTATAAATTAGGGGGGGAGAAAAAAAAAAAAGATGTAAAAATTTGTGTTTTTGAAACTACTTAAGTATAAAATTGTTAGAACTCCAGTAAAGACTGGAGAGAAAAGATACGCATTATTACCGGAACAAATGGCCTGTAAACTGCTTGAAATACAACTACTTAAAGACATAAAATTTAAAGCCTGTAATAAACGATTTAATGTATTTACTTATAACTGCCACTAATTTAAAGGTAATTTTTCTAATATTTGGTAATTATATTTCTGTACATTATTGTAAAAAAACAAGAATTAACATAAATTTTTATTGGGATGGTACAAAGTTATTTCATTTTTTCATTATTGACGTCAGAGTAAACAGTATAAATAAATTTTTGTCTTACTATTAGGTTTATATTTTGATTTGGAAAATTATCTAATTTATTTAAATAAAAATCAATCATTTCATTTGTATTAAATTTTTCTAATTCTATTTATGATCGTTTGGACCTTAGAATGAAAGGCAGTAATATTATTAGTGATACTTTCGTGTTCCACATGCCCAAACGTTCCTTTGAATGAATTTATAAGTGCGTTTTAGAATCTGTTGCTCCCATTGTTTAGCAGGAGAGCCTCGAGTCTAGATTTCATTTCCATGAACTACCAAAGTTTTTAAAATAGACAAACATCAAAACATTGCCGACCTCGGCAAGCTTCTATTAACGTCAGAAATTCTCCTTTTTATTATTTATTTACTGACAAATTTGTCAACGGTAACTAGCAACTGAAAGCAATAAATTAAATTGAGAAAGAAGTAGCATAAGAATTATTCTGTCGCTAACTATTCGTGGAGGAGAATTGTGGATCCTCTTATTTAGAGTAGATACATCTTCCAACTTCATCCTTTGAAGCAGTCCTGGTAATTCTTTAGAGGCTCTGTCATAGAGCTCGTGGCTTTGGGTCATAGAGCTTGAGGCTTTGGGTTGTACAGCTAGTGGCTCTTGGTTTTCTACTTGTCCTGAACTCTAGAAAACCTAGTCTCGTCAAGCCGGCACATTCCAGAAAACCTGTATCGGAATTTCTTTCTCAACATTACGGAATCCAGCATATTGCGTCCTCTGTAAGAGTTAGAGGTGCATTTGTCTGCCCCGCCAGTAGATCAACAATTATCCTTGTAATCTACCGGCAATGTTTAAGTAGGTCCTTAGTAAATTTAGGGGAGTGTTTTTGTATAAAGAGTTTTATCTGTTTCTGTCCAGTTGTTCCTTTCCACCATTGCAGACTCTGGGGAGCTTCGTAATTTTTTTTTTTTTTGATCGATTAATTGGTGACGCCCAATAATTTACCATTACCTTCTATTTCTCGAAAAACTTCTTCTACAGCTGACAGGCTTCGGGTAATTAACTACAATATTGTCCACAGTATTCACATATTTACCATGGTTTTTTAAAAATTTTATTTCCATTTCTTAGGCACTTTTTATGGCTTCATGTAATGAAACATTAAAAAGTGTGACAGCCAGAGGAATCTCCTAAGTTAATTTTGAACGGCTTTCCGCACTTATTGCCAACCATGACTTAAAATTCTCCTATAATTATCCTTCATTAGCCTAATTAACTTTTTTGGCACTCATTTCCTCTCAAACAAAAATAATGTGGGAATCGTCGATATACGAGCGTCGTAATTTAGGGGCGAGAACATTAGATTACTTATTACTTGATTTAAATTAAAAAAACAAACCATATGGTTAAAAAATATACATAAAAAAATAAAACATAATATTATGTTTTTACAAGTTGTATAATGAATATTTAATGTAGATGAATAAATAATTTGATACTTTTGTCCAATTGTGACGATAGTTGTTGCTAATTTTAAAGTTTTTTTTTATTAATTATTATCTAAATACTGCAAGAATATCGATAGAAATTATATTTTTCAAATAATACTAATAAAAGGTCTTTAAATTTAATGGGACATTTCTCAGGAGCCACTGTTTTCTAGGACTGGTTTTCTGAATCGGGTGGGCACCTAGGCATATGTGTGAATGTTTATGTGAATATAATTAGGTTTGGTGTGAATGTGGATAGATTTAGGATCTTCATAGAGTGTGAGTAATATAAGGAATCCACTCTCTTGTAAAAAGACATATGTGAGTAGCGTAATTGTGCTTTAATGGATGAATGCATTTATAAGGATGAATGTATTTATAAGGGTGAACGTATTTTTTGAGGTTGAATGTGTTTATAAGGGTGAATGTATTTATAAGGCCACATGCTTTTTTTCATAAGAACGAATGTATTTATAACTATGAATGTACTCACTAGGATAAATATAGATATTACACAATCAGAATTAAGCAAATAATGTATTCAAAACCCAGCTAATGATATAACAAAAATAAAAGAGAATAGTAGCGTTAAATTGCAATAAAAATTTTATGATAGATATTATTTTATTAGTTTTTGTTTTTTTTAGTTAGAGTTCATTCCTTCCAATAATATAGAGGGTTTTATTATAAGGTAAAGTATCTATTAAATGTGGTTCAGGTGCAAAGGACCATTGATAGCGGGCACCTTTCAAACTACAAAAGGAAAAATGGGAGGCATAGGCATTGTACAGAGAAAAAGAAAAATTGCAGATGTAGATTTCGTGCAACAGAAACATTGCATTGAAGCGAACTCTCTTACAAGAACTTGCTGAATTTGCTGTGACGATGGATGAAAATCCGAAACCTGTCAGGAACAAAATGAATATGCCTGTTACGACGGATAAAATACCAGATGTTATCCAGCATTTTGGACTCCACATATTCAAAAAAAGATTTGTTTTGAAAAGATGTCTAACGTTTTGGAGACTTGAGTTTTTGAATCCTAAATTATTATATCCTATAAAATATAAGAAGATTTTTTATTGTTCAGAAAAGATTTTGACCTGATCTCTAATAGTCAAGAAGTTATAGAATGGTCTTGAGTATTTTATTTAATTGTTAAAACAAAAATTATTCTCATTCTGTATGAAAAATCAACTTACCATTTTAAATTAATATCTAATTTCATACACTTTAAATAAAAATGTTTTAATAATATATTTATATGTTTGATAATTATTTAATGTCTATATTTATGGTTAGTATTTATTATTTTTTTTTTTGTAAAAAACTACAAGGTGAGAGAAGAATTTATAATAAGGTATTGTAGATTGTGTTTGGTGGGTACTGTTTTGAATTAGGGTGTGATGCTTTGTTTTTATT
>JAAEAF010008449.1:0-38937 GCA_011037195.1 Triatoma infestans
GTCCGTGAAAGACATCGGACCCCGCTACTCAAAGCTCCGTCCGGACCCGGAGCATCTTAGACTGCCGACAACCCACTGCACTCATCCATCCATAAGGATGAGTGCTATGAGGTCATCCACGTCTGAAAGCCTGATAAACATGTGCCAGAAGAAACACAAACAGCAGGCTCTGGACCAATGAAAGGGAGAGAGGCGCCTAATTTGGCAAACCTATCCACCTCCTCATTCCCTATGAAGACGGTTGGTCAACTAAAGCAATTTTTGTCAGGCGAGTTTGAACTTGTATGTTATAGTGTTTACACCTACGTATATAGATGTGTAGGACACATGTTACTGACACTTCAACTACATATATCAGACACAAATTTCGTACAGTTTACATTAGCGACACTTACTGTCCGACAGAAATTTGTTGCAATAAATGCCAGATCTAAACGTATTATTACAAGCATTGCTAGAATTCCAAATTCTAACAAAAATTTAAATGAAAGTGCGACTTTTACAAGAATAGGTTTTTTGAGTTATTTGAAATTTTCTTGAAAACGATATATCCTTTTTAAAGTTGGAATGCTAACTGCACATTCATAAACTTATCTCTCTTTTATTCGTAAAATTTTTCTGAATTAAGTTGTTTTACTTTGTTCTGAGCATATCATTAATGCACCCTATTCTAATCGAACCTCCATCACAACCTTAACATTCCATTCGTCAATGATCTTATCCACATCCGCTTCCAAAAACCTATAGAGATCCATCCAAATCCTGTCGCCCAATCATTATCCACATCTTCCCATCCTGAAAATATTCCACGGCGATTAAAGTGTCGTTGGCCAAGTGATTATCCTTCTCTCCCAATCTGCTAGTATCTCCTAGTAAGTTCCAGCGCTTGGCTGGTTTCTTCCATCCCGCTGTTCTAGTTGTGGCGCTGAGCCTTAGTTCGGTGTCACAGTTTGTATAATATCTTGTATTTACACATTTGCCAATGTATATATTGTAACACAGCCACTGGTGCCATCTAGGAGAGAAGGTAGGTACATCAGGTTCTCCTAGTGGCCGCTGGGAAGCGCTGGCGACGCACTCTAGTTCTTTGTAGAAGAATCGAGGAAATTCTAGAAGATTCTCCACCGGTATAAATAGTGGGACAACAGAAAGTCTAAGAGAGTTTTTCTAGTCACAAACGAAGTGTATAAAAAGTGAACCAAGTGAACTTTTGTGGTTTAAACTGTGAATTAATTATTATTAAGTGTTGTATTTATAATTTATTGTGTAAAACAATAAATTGGTGTTTGTGTTATTGTGGTTTAGAGTATTTTATCTATACGAACCCACTTAAAACTAGTTGCAGTATCTAGTTTAGAGGGTAAAAAGTTACAATATATTGTACAGATGCAAATAAATAAATAAAATATGAAAAAAAAAAAAATACTTTCTTCTGCGGAATTGGCGTTAAATTTCAAATGTTATATGGAGTTGATTCAGTTCTGTCCTTTCTTGTGCGCTTTCTTATGGATAAAATGTAATTTATTGTATTAACAATGGTAAGAGAAATTCTTGTGGATGTTTCATAGCGTTGTTTTTTTGTTTTGTTTTTTTCTATAATTAATAGGTTCTTAGTGTCATCTCTCTCGTGATTCTTCAAACAAGATTATAATTTAAACTAAAGCTAATACTCTAAATAGAAAATAAAACAAGAAGCGTGTTAATAATATTACCTTGGTTTATTTTTTTTGCATTTAATCAATAGAGATAAAAGATCTGTCGATGATCACCAGGTACATATTGGTACGACCTTAATTGTTCTTAACATTCTAGGCTTCGCATTTATTTATTTATTTATTTATTTTATTTTTTGCATTTATTTATTTCAATAAGTTTGTGATATTCATTTAATAGTTACTGTCTTTTAATAAAATTAGAAATAGATATCTCTTTGGGCATAAACTTAGTTTTTTTTGTTTGTAGGCGTGTCAATATCTCCAGTCATTAGCGATTGGAGCCTTCTCAACTTACTGGCAGTACTATCACCTTACAAACAACTCTCCATCACCGGCCAGTGAGCTGTAGAGGGACCTAATGTAAGAATATCTAATGCCTGGTCTTCTGGATTCTGAATCGAGTCCTTTGCGTTCAAATCCAGCGCACGCGCCTTGAGATAATTTAATTCTTCTCCATTATAACTGATTATTTTCCGCCATTAAAGATCTATACTTTTTGTATTCATTAAATATTTCATCCTTTTAAATTCGGATTGTATCCACTGTCAAACTGTTTTAATTTTTGATCATCGACCGTTTCTAGTGTTTGCTTTTTGTTAAAAAGATATGTGTTGGATGCAAGATATTATATTTAAATAAATTTATTTCAAAAATATTAGTAAAGGCAACGATTTGTAAGTTGGCTGTCAAAGGTTCAAATACCAGGTACAAGATACCGTTTTACAAGAGAGGTCGAAGAACTCGGCCACTCTTTGTCTGTAAACCCCTTCTAGAAATTGGATATAAAGGGCAGGTTTTAACTACCAAGAGGAGCATTGTTTCATCAGTCGTCTTACAGAGTTCAGCCAGTATTCATTCGAATGAGAACATCAATGCCAGTGTATAAGTGTTAAACATTTTTGAGTTTAAATCAATCTAGTTAAATATTTCATTGCAAGAATCTTTATAGTTGTTATTTTTAGTGAATATATTTATTGTCAACAGTCGGGACTTCTTCTTTGTTATCTTAATACATCTCCCTTCTTTAATACTAGCACACATACAATCCCTTTCAAATACCATTCGGGCCACACTACAAACAAATACCAATAACATTACAGATGTCTTGACAAAAAAAGATTTGTTGTGGTGGTTGGTTCTGCAGAGCTGGAAAGCATCAGAGACATTTTTCGTGGTAGCCTGTTTCATTTTATGTTCATCGACCGGATTCGGGCGTTCGCCCATCTTCAGGATGCGTTTTTCAAACAGTGTGACAACACAGACTTGCACAGAGCAAATTTAGTTTTACACACAACACAAAATGAAGCAGACTACCACGGAAAATGTCTGATGAAAAAAAGATTTACTTAGGGCTAATTCAGTTTACACACTTGAGAAAATACATGAATTGCTATTTTCCTGTATAAGTTCTTTAACACAGAAATCCTGGTAATGGACTAACGCCTGAAAGATGTAAGTTTAACATTGCTGAAACTCTAAAAATAATTTTTTTCTAAAAAAAAAAGTACTTTAAAAAAAAGGTGGCAGATCTTATATGCTGCAAAGTTAGTTTAGAGAAATTTATTAAAAATTTTCAAGAAATTCGCTTTCTCCGTTTTGGGGGAGGGGGATTTTGTTTCAAACAAATATAAACACTTAAGCCATTGCTTAAATTTTCAAATTCATGGTCCATGAAAACATCACTACTTCCGTGTGGAATTAAACTTAATTTCAAAATTTTATAACATCGCAGGATTCCCTCTTAAAGCAAATACATAAGTTAATAATGATAATAATAATAATTCATTTACCACCAAATACTATTAAACAACACTATTGATTATGTAAAGCGATTACTAAAAGTAATTCTAAAATCGATTTTTCTTACATTATCACGCAACTTTATTATTCTTAACATTCTTCAGAGTATAATAAACTTATACGTAAGAACTTTGTAAATTGTAATTATAAATTTTGTTTTTTGTTTCTTTGTTTATCTATATTCACCAAAAATAAGTAGTAAATAATTTTTATAGGAAAAATTTTGTGAACCAAAAACTGAGGCCCTACATTGAAAAAAAGAGATAGGGTAATATTAGTATGGCTTCAAACAAAAAAAAATTCATAACAGATTAATTATTTTTACTATGAAACAGATTATGTGAGAAAACTAAAGAATTCAAGACCAAGATTCATCTAAATGTTCGCTAGACAATCAAACTGGTTACACAGACTTACCGAAGTGAGTGTTCTGGTGCTGAGATATGCACGATTTCTGAGAATGAAAAGGCAGATGCACTAGTAGTGGAAAAGCTCACCACATGATTATACATCCAATTACCGATACTACGAAAGGCAGGCACTTCCCAATAGAGAGTGCTTGTGTGATGAACGAAGAGTGAAAAGAAAGATTGGCGTTGCAAATGATGTGAGGCAGCTAAATTTCCGGAATTGATAGATAGCGGCAAGGGATAAGAGAGATGGCAAAGGATTCTTGAGTAGGCCAAAACCCAGCATGGGATTCTAGCGCCAAGGAGTTCGTTATGGGACGGTGGCATGGACCATAATCAATAACAATGCATACACGGGAACTTGTCCCAAAATTTGGCATGGAGATCATTCTCAATCTTACACTTCTTCACTTAGGAGATCTAAGGGGTCTATCCACAGAATAATATGGAGGGTTTGGGAACGGGAAGGAAGTATTGGCACCAGGGAGTATTGATCTCTAACCTGTTTCCCCACTTCCCTCAGGGATGGACTGATTAAGAAATACGGTTTTGTTAATAAGTTACTCCTTGAAACCTGGTATCAGAAGAGAATGAAGCAGTGAAACCACTCTATTTGGAAATAATAGACATGCCATTGTATGGTACCCTGATGCTCCGTCTACTTTAAGACTAGAGGAGACCACTTGGTGGTGCCTCTTAGTGAGTGAACTACTGTTTTCCAGGCTGAGGTCTATATGCAATTCTTTGTTGTATTTTGGATGAGAGGGTAACACTAACTTAAAGGGTGTTTGTATCTGCTCGATCAGCCAAGCTGCGCTGAAGGCGCTTAGTTCATGTGTCTTCACTTCCAAATTTGTGTTAGAATGTTCTAAAAGGCTGGAAGAGCTTTCTTCTTTGAAGGATGTCTTTCTAGTCTGGGTATCAGGACACGTGGGAATTTTTGAGAATGAGGAGGTGGATAGGTTTGCTAAATTGGGAGCCTCTCTCTCTTTCATTGGTCCCGAGCCTGCTGTTGGTGTGTCTTTTGGTACATGTCTGTCAGGCTTCCAGGCAACCTCACAGTAGGTTGTCGGCAGTCTAAAATGCTCATTGGGGGTCCGGGCAGGGCTTTAAGTGAGGGGGCCCTGAGTCTCTCACGGACCTCCCTCAGATATCTGGTTAGTTTCCTCACTGTCATTGTGGTTTAAGGAGACATCTCTATACAATGGGGCTGTTCGGACTGTGGTAAGTAAAACTTAGATGGGTAAAACACGGGCCTGGACTTTTGTTCCAGACTCGGTAGGTGTTATTCTTTTGGGGTATCTATATAGGCCCAGGGAGGCTTTGGATAGCGTAAGGTTTCGCCCTCCCCTTCTTTGAATAATAGTAGTAATAATAATAGTACCCTGATAGTATGAGGGGACCTCGGAAGAGATTGAGACTGGAGTTTATGAACCAAGAACCAAACTTCCAATTTCGTTGCAACATTTTTCTTGTATTCAAAGGTGCTCAAATCATGTATTTCAAAACCTGTGAAAACTGAATTTCCAAAATTTGACACGATCGCCATACTTCCTCTTGGCAGCGATAAGAGGAAGTAAAAAGTCAACAGCTTTAATTATTGTCTTTAAAGTTGAGTATTAAACAATAAAATAAACATCTGTTTCCTAGCAATGCAGGCTTCGTATATTATCTACATATATTAATGCCAGTTAATTTTTATTATGCTTTTATAATTAAAACTTTAAAACTTGAATACTAGATTAGATTAGAAACGGGGGTGGGGAACGAGCCTCATCCCACTGCGACCTACAAGGCGAGGTCTATTGTGGATCCTCTTAAATTATAGCACAACCCCCTCTCCCCAGCTTTGCCTTCCTAATCAGTCCTAGCAAAGCTGAGAAGTGGCTCCGTCATGAAGCTCATAGCTTCGGGATTGCCTGTTCCCAAATTGAAGAAACCTTATCCACGCCAGGCTGGCGCACTCACAGAGGATGTGCGCCGGCCGGGGTTTCTTCCTCTGCCTTGCTGAATCAGCATACCGCACTATCTGCAAGTTGTAGATGGTGCGTGTGTCTGTTCAGCCTACAAATGCCCAGTTAGTAGACCCACAATTAGCCATATTCCTTGGGATATGGTTCAGAGTAGACCTCTGGTAAATTTAGGCAAATGTCTCTTGATAAAGAGCTTTGCCTGCCTCTGTTCTGGTGTTCTTTCCCACCAAAGCAGACGCTATTCTTCTTATCCAATCTTTGATAGAAGTTTTAATAAGGCTCCTGGACAAGCCGCAGAAAGGTTCGGGGGGCCTATAAAGGTATCCTGCGAACCTTCCCTCGCTAGGGCATCTGCCCTTTCATTGCCCAGAAACCCCGCATGTCCCGGCGCCCAGGCGAGTTTCAGTTTATTCTGAGTACCCAGCTCGAACTTGAATACTAACTGCTCAGATATAAACATCAGTTTTATTTGTAATATTTAAAAAAAAAAAAAAAAAAAAAAAAAAACTCTATGGCGCAACAGCCCATGAAGGGCCAAGGCTTCCCAGACGGCGATTTGAATAGGGAGCAGTTCCTACGCCGTTTAATCTCGGTCTTCGCTATCTAGGGCGCTACTAACTGTAGCTTCCCACTTTTCCTCAAGATGCTTATGCAAAACTAGATTCTAAGCCAATGACTTTTAGAGCGATCTGGAGCGGCCTGTTTAAATTGCCATTTACCAAGCTTTGTTGGTTGAAACAGGGGGCGTTCACAGTGTCTATTCATATATATATATATATTATAAACTCTTATCACCTTTTTTATAACCAGCCCAAACTAAAGTTTGTAACCATTGCAATTTTAAAGAGTGTCAATTAAATTTTATTAAATGATGAAGCAAAAAGTTGTGTGGAGTATTTTACATCATATTATTTTTATTAATAGTTCTTAAAAAGAGTTATGACCATCCATAATTACAGTAATTTGTAAAATAATTAGAAGATCATTTAATTTGTTTATTTATTTTTTTTAAAGCATCACTGACCTGGTCTAATCAGTTATAGATGTACATTTAATTACGTACTTATTTACATTTTTAATATATTCACATAAATTTTAGAGAATATTATCCCTGGTTGGTGGGGGGGGGGATGTTTTTTGTTATCAAAGTACACCTGTTTTAAAAAACTTTATAAAGAGTAACAATTATCATCAAATGAACAAATTAGTAGCTATTATAAATTTTATATATATATATGTGTGTGTGTGTGTGTGTGTGTAAAATGATGGTTTAGTGAAAGTGCATTCCATTATATTATTATTGCAATAGTTTAGTTTTTTCCTATGCTACAATTATTGGTACTTGATAAATTGCAGTATGCCACACAAATTAATACTGAATTTTATCTTAGTTGTTCAATTGTAATTAATATAACTCTATTTTTATTGAGATTTGATGGTTAATTTTGAATGATGCTGCTTGATATAGTGACTTTTGTGACATATTCCTCTCCACCACAACGAATATTCTCTGGAGAGAAGTTTTATAAAGATGAGCAGAATAGAACGTAAGGAGCCTGCTCATTTCACTTTACAATAAATATTGCCCACTAAATTCTTGGGTATTTATAATAATTATTGTACTCAAATTCAACAGATATTCTTAAGTATGCTGCAGGATAAAGACCAGACATTTAATTTTTTATATTAAAAGTAATTATTGGACTTTGTTGTTAAATTGTAGACAAAAAAAGTTTTGAGACGGTTGAGGTAGGATAAATAAAAAGAAACCTGTGATCGTGTCAAATTTTCGATGTATTGGGATCCGAGGAGCGGAGATGCACACATTAAATGAATCAAAAGTTAGTTACATCCCACCTAGGCCAGACCAGGAGGTTTTTTTTCCTCTTAAGTGTTATCATAGTTGATTATACAATTCTACCATCCAAACAAAATTAATTAGAAATAAATAGATGGCCAAAATTCCGAGTTTAAAAACATCGGATAACCGGAAGTGCGTTTACATCATTACCACTTTACTAAATGATTTTTTTTCACTTTTTTGCGATTTTCTGGCTCCAACGATTTTTTTGAAACTTCCTATGTAAAAAACTAAACATACAATGATCTACTACTTTTATTTAAAACATTTCTCTGGGCAAATTCATTTAAGGGCACTTTTGGTGGAGGGTGGGGTTATATTTTTCTCTAAATTGCTATCATAGTTGATTTATACAATTCTATCATCCAAACAAAATTAATTAGAAATAAAAGATGGCCAAAATTCTGATTATCAAAGAAATTAGTAAACTGGAAGTGCGCTTTTACTGAACAGTTTTTGCTCAGTTTTCGATGAATTTCATTAAATTTGGTGCACAAACTATAAAATTTGTCAATTATAATTTTGAGAACTGGAGTAAGAGAAAGTTGTGTGAGTGTTTCACACCAGATTTTTTTTTCGTATTCAGGGGTCCTCCAAAACATGTAGTGAAAACTTAATTTCGAAAATCTGGCACGATCGCGTAATACTTACGCTTTTTACGTGTTTTTCATATTGATGACCTATTTAGTTAAGTGTTAATAATTAATTGGTCTAGCAATTTAGTTCATGTTATTGTGTAAAATTAAGATAAAACAAAATATTAACTGCTTCTTTTTTTTGAAAAATTGTTGGGTAGTTTGATTTTTATTTTTGCTCAAATGCCAGCCAGCTTCCAGTAAGCGTATATCAGTCCATCTATTTTCCACTCTTTCTAGTCTCTTTCTGCACCACCCCTGCCCAAATCTATTTGGTCGCACAAACCTCCTTGCCCGTCCCTCCATCCAACCCCAGCTGTAAAACCAGAGGCAACAGATCCGTCGATACTTGTGTAAGTTACCCATCATGCCTCACACTGGCCTCCATATTGCTGCTAGTCCGTCACCCAGTGAGTGAGAGGCAGTGATAGTGAGAAGAGAGAGAGCGAGTGAGAAATGGTTAGAGGAGGGTAGAGAAATTCTCCTGTAGTACTCTCTGCAGTAGCAGCAACATTGGGTAGAATGTAAACTAGGAGGTTGAAGGGTAGGTAGAGAGGATAGGTGGGTGGCTTGGTTGGTTGGCTTGGCCTGTGTTAGTTTGGAAGAGGGAGAATAGCAGTGTGTATATACTACACCGGCGGGGGCGGTGGTGGAGGTGGTGGAATTCAGCGGGAATGATGGTTGACTCCCAGAGAGGTGTTGTATAACCCTCCACAGTACTACCCTCTATAAAGGCTTATCCTTTACAAATAAGCTACTCTCAGCTTTTGTCATCCTTTTAAAGAATTATCTATTGAACTTCATCAGGTATTATTTTATCTTTTATTTATTAATTCATTGCTAAAAATCTTGTTGCGATACACTCATACGGTTTTCTCTTGCCACCATTTCAAAATGGACATATTTGCTTTAAACTTGAATTTTTACCCTAACCAAATAGAGGTAGTGGGGATATATGTTCCTACCCAAGACAGGTGGTAGTTGAAGTGATTACATTGTAGTCCAGAAGAGTGCAAGATTCAATTTTTCCAAAATAGTGTACCAGATAACTAATGTACCTTAATGTTATATAGGTGTTAGAACTACACATATATATTGTAACGTTTTTCCCTCTAAACTAGCTACTGCAACTAGTTTTAAGTGGGTTCGTATAGGTAAAATACTCTAAACTTCAATAAAGAAAACACCAATTTATTGTTATACCCAATAAATTACAAAAATACAACACATAATAATAATTAATTCACAGTTTAAACCACAAAAGTTCACTTTGTTCACTTTTTATACACTTTCACAAACGTACACTTCGTTTGTAATTAGAAAAACTCTCTCAGACTTTCTGTTTTCCTACTATTTATACCGGTGGAGAATCTTCTAGAATTTTCTCGATTCTTCTACAAAGAAGTAGAGCACGTTGCCAGCGCTTCCTAGCGGCCACTTAGAGAACTTGAGGTTCCTACTTCCCCTCCCAGATGACACCACTGGCTGTATTACAATACATATATAATGTCAACGTGTATATATATATTATTATTATTATTATTATTTATTTATTTTATTATTCGTCTGTGAGGAGGGACCAAACCTCTACGCTATTCACAGTCCAGCGGGGCCATATAGCGCGCTACCCCAAAGAAACAAACCTGGTGAGGAACAAAAATCTAGTCCCGAATCTAACCCACCTAAGATTCACCGGGCTTTGCTTGAAGATTGCAGGGCATTGCTTCAAAAAGAAAACAGAAGTGTATTCTATATTTCTGCAATATCAAACTTCAGAATTCCTTTCCTTTCTAAAATCATTTTATAATTGAATTTTTAGTTACAATGACAAAAGCTTGTTGGATTCTATTTTAGCCTGAGTGAGGTAATTATTATTATTATTATTATTAGTATGAAGGAGGGAATCAAATCACTGGGTTCATATAGCTTCCCCAAAGAAAAGCAACAATAAACTGGATCTTGGATACAAAAATCCAGACTTGGGTCTAAGATTCATCGCAGACCGAACAAATCGAATCATAACATTGAAGCCTCCACAGACACCCTGTTCCGACCAATGAATGGTCTTGAACTATGTCTTTACTACCATGGCAATCTGTCAAGATGAATGGGTGTCCCACATACTCTAAAAAAAGGGATCTGGCAAAAGTCCCATTATTTCGTAGAGGTACCTTCTTAAACCACTATGCCCAGTAAGGGATCCAACCGGATGCCCGAGAGAGGTCCGTGAAAGATATGACAACATCTCACTAATAGCCATCAATTATTTATATATACGTCAGAGCAAAGTTACCGCAGCTGTCCCCGAAAGCAGTCAAAGTTCCTGAAAAAAAAAAAATGTTTCAAATCAAAGTAATTGTGCAGTTGTTGTGGTGGTTGGTTCCGCAGAGCTGGAAAGCATCAGAGACAGTTTCCGTGATAGCCTACTTCATTTTGTGGTCATCGACCGGTTTCGGGCGTTCCGCCCATCTTCAGGATGCGTTTGTCAGACAGTGTGGTAACACAGACTTTGCACAGAGCAAATTCAGTTTATACACTGATTCTTTTTGTAGAAGATTAGTATACGAGGTAAGTCAGTGTAGGTTAGTATTAATAGATCAGTGAAGATTAGTATAAATCAGTGTATAACCTGAATTTGCTCTGTGCAAGTCTGTGTTATCACACTGTCTGACAAAACACATCCTGAAGATGGGCGGAACGCCCGGAAACCGGTCGATGACCACAAAATGAAGCAGCTTACCACGGAAAATGTCTCTGATAATATGCAAGTTACCCATCAAGTTTAGAGACGATTTTACTGTAAGAATAGGAAATTCTGCTTCAAGAATCTGTGGCTAACCTCATCATTTCTTTTCTAGAGAAGATTGGAAACGATGATATTGTCAAGCTGACTATTGAAGGACTTTTCCAGAAGTTATATCGCTAAAATAATTAATAGAAGTTAATTATATTAACATTTAAGTTTTAATCAGAGACACTATCCGTGGTAGGCTGCTTCATTTTGTTTTATGGTTATCGACCGGTTTCGGGCGTTCCGCCCATCTTCAGGATGCGTTTGTCAGACAGTATGATAACACAGACTTGCACAGAGCAAATTCAGGTTATACATCTTGATTTATACTAATCAATTCAACTGATTTATACTAATCTTCACTGATCTATTAATACTAACCTACACTGACTTACCTCGTATACTAATCTTCTACTAAAAGAATCAGTGTATAAACTGAATTTGCTCTGTGCCGCATGGGTCGATAACAAGTCCTCTTGAGTCGCACTCCAGTAATCACAACCACTACCTCCTCCTTCCTCCTGTTATATCAACACCCTGGGACATATACCCTGCGCCTTCTCTCCCTCAACTTTAGCCTAATGTCTGCTGCCGGTTTTTGGTATTGCTCCTTTATAAAATGTTCATTTCACCAAATGAACCACCTCAATATTTCCACTTATTTAATCTGTTAATCTATTACAGTTATCACAATTTTCTTTCATCACTTTTTTATCACGAATTATTCAAACCTTTATCAATGTTCCCAAACCGCGGTCCAACAACAATGTGTAGCTGCTACAGATAAATAAATTACTAAATATTTTTTTAATACTATTCTGTTATAGTATATGTGGTTTCTATTGTCTCCGAGAAGTGAAGGCAAAAATGTCGGTTCGACGGTTGGTTTTAGTTTAAAGACTGCACATTATAAATCTTATCTTCCCAGAGATTAATATCCTCCACCTCATAATCTCGCCTTATGCATATCTTAGCTTTTTAGCAACATTCACGTACTTTCATCCTGCTTCATTTTGTGGTCATCGACCGGTTTCGGGCGTTCGCCCATCTTCAGGATGCCTTTTTATACGCAGTGTGACAACACAGCCTTGCACAGAGCAAATTCAGTTTACATACTGACTCCTGAGATTATACTGAGTCAGTGTATAAACTGAATTTGCTCTGTTCAAGTCTGTATTATCACACTGTCTGACAAATGCATCCTGAAGATGGGCGGAACGCCCGAAACCGGTCGATGACCACACAATGAAGCAAGGCTACCATGGAAAATGTCTCTGATGCTTTCTAGCTCTGCAGAACCAACCACCGCAACAATTTACGTTTTAAGTTAATCTCTACCTGTTTAGTCTTCGGATTATCAATATCGTGTTCTCTTTTGAACATACTCATAACAACAAGGAAAAAAAAACGTAACTTTTTCATCAGTCTTAAGATATAAACTAAATATTACCCGACAGTTTAATTTTTATTTTTTTAGCAACGGTAACTTTATAAAAACTATCTTCAGCAGTTTTGACGTGAAGATTTAGTAATAAAACATACCCCACATAGAGAAATCTGGATGACAGATAAAAATATATTTAATCTTCGCTTTTATAAAAATATGTTGCGTTAAAAAAAAATTAGCTATGCAAAATTTCGAAATGTTCAAGATTGATTGATATTATTGTTTATTTTTATTATAAGAAAATTATTATGTAGTTTTTTGTAAAGGAATACTTTGCAAGGTTGAATTGGATTCAATAACTGTTAGCAAAATGTTAAAAGGGACATTATATAACCTAATTCCGGTTTATATTTTAATTCAAACATTGAATTGAACAAATTATTATCAATCAACTTTTGAAACGTAGTTTCCTGTTTTTATATTTCTCAGCTTCTGTAACAAGTTGGTTAAACAGTTTTATCTTTGTTAAAGATTTTGATTTTTATGACTTGTTTTTCAATTTTTGAATTTTTTATTCGCCCTTATTTTGATAAATTCAATTTTTACTTAAAAAAAAAAAAAAACTTTTTTACTTTCTCTTACTCCTAGTAAGAAAAGTATTGTAATCGTGTCAAATTTTCGATATCGAGTTTTCACCGGAAATATCCGTTTTGAGGTCCCCTGAGTACAAAAAAATGGTTTCTAGCAAATGATCTTATTCCGTTTAGGTATCACCATGGCATCTGACAGTGGGTCATCTGTCAAAATTCCTAAACCGGAAGTACCACTTTACTTGTTGATTTTTTTTATTTTTATTTTTTTGCACTTTTCTCAAAAATGGCTCCGACGACTTTCATTAAACTTGTTGTATCAACTACACATACAAACAGCTACAAATTTTAATTGAAATGTTTCTCTGGGAAAATTCATTTAAAGGCAGTTAAGGGGGAGGGGGGGTTTAGGTTTTCATTTAAAATGCTATTTCAATTTATTAAAAAATTCTATCATCTAAATAATGTTAATTAGATTTAAATATGATGTTGAAATTCCGAGTTTCAAAAAAAATCGGAAACCCAGCAGTGCGTTTACATTATTACCACTTTTACTAAATGATTTTTTTCACTTTTTCGCGATTTTCTCTAAAATGGCTCCGACAATTTTCTTGAAACTTCGTACATAAATTAAACATACAAAGATCTACAACATTTATTTAAAATATTTCTCTGTGAAAATTCATTTAAGGGCACTTTTAGGAGAGGGGTAGGCTTATGTTTTTCTCTAAAGTGCTATCATAGTTGATTATACAATTCTATCATCCAAACAAAATTAATTAGAAATTAATAGATTGCCAAAATTCCGAGTTTCAAGAAAATTAGTAAACCGGAAGTGCACTTTTACTGGACAGTTTTTTCTCAGTTTTCGACGAATTTAATTAAATTTGTGTACACAAACTATAAAATTTCGTCAATTATAATTTTGAGAACTGGAGTAAGAGAAAGTTGTGTGAGTGTTTCACACCAGATTTTTTACATTTTTTTTTTACTGTGCAGTAATCGATCGTAAGAATATTTTGAAATTGAGTTTTTATTGGAAATACGTGTTTGTTGATGAAGTCCCGTTTGACTACTACTACTACTACTACTACTACTACTGCCGCATCTGACTCCGAAAGTTTCGGGCAAAAATAATCATTGTCGACTTTACTGAATGTTTTTACTTTCTCTTACTCCTAGTAAGAGGAAGTATTGTAATCGTGTCAAATTTTCGATATCGAGTTTTCCACCCCCGGCAATATCGTTTTGAAGGTACCTGAGTCCAAAAAAAGTGGTTTTTAGCGAATGGTCTGTATGTGCTGTGTGTCTGTGTGTGTGTGTATG
Organism: Triatoma infestans; assembly: GCA_011037195.1. Lineage (NCBI taxonomy): Eukaryota > Metazoa > Arthropoda > Insecta > Hemiptera > Reduviidae > Triatoma > Triatoma infestans. The sequence goes on from JAAEAF010008449.1 coordinate 14,489, forward strand.
TATGTGAACAGCATAGCTCAAAAACGAAAAATCGTAGAAGTTCAAACTTGATATTACGTTTAGGTATCACCATGGGATCTGACGGTGCGTTATGTGTCAATATTCCTCAACCGGAAGTACCACTTTACTAGTTGTTTTTTTTACGTTTTTGCAATTTTCTCAAAAATGGCTCCGAAGATTTTCTTTAAACTTGCGATATCAACTACACATACAAAGAGCTACAACTTTTATTTGAAACATTTCTCCAGGAAAATTCATTTAAGGGCACTTCTGGGGGAGGGGTGGGGTTATTTTTCTCTAAAGTGCTATCACAGTTGATTATACAATTGTATCATACAAACAAAATTAATTAGAAATAAATACATGGCCAAAATTCCGAGTTTCAAGAAAATTAGTAAACCGGAAGTGCGCTTTTACTGAACAATTTTTTCAGTTTTCGACGAATCTTATTAAATTTGGTACACAAACTATAAAAGCTGTCAGTTATAATTTGGAGAACTGGAGTAAGAGAAATTTGTGTGAGTGTTTCACACCAGATTTTTTTTTTGGAGTATTTGGAGTTTTTATGAGTAAAATATTGCTTTTTTCATTTTTTCGATAAACTATGCCAACATTTATAATTTTTTTTTTTTTTTTTTTTTAATCTCACGTTCCTGTGACAATTTTTTAATTTCCCATTATTTGTGAAAGTTCTCTGTTTTCTATCCATTATACGTATTATTGTTGTCTGATGTTATGTAACCATAATATAGTAAAACATTTACACATATTTTGAAACTCTTTCTACTAAATATAGTTTTTTAAGTTTTTAAAGTTAAATTATACTTTATTCCATTCTGCTGTTACAGGAAGTCAATTTCGTTCGCGTCAATTTTTTTTTTATATTGACTTTTCACCGGAAATACAAGCTTTGAGATCCCTACGGGGGAGGGGTGTTTTTACCGAATGGTCTGTATGTTTCTTAGGTTTTTGTGTGTGTGAGAGTGAGAATGAGTCTGCTATTTGCGGATGTCCGAGGTAGTATTGGCGCAGGATGTGAAGGATGCGGATTATATGTTAAGAAAACTAAGCTAAGAATACCAGGCCTGGCAACTCGATATCAATCTCAGCAAAAGTGAACATTTTACTGAAGTCCAGGACAAGATACAAGATAGAGCTCGGCCCTGATCAGCTAAAGATAACACGCAGCTTCAAATATCTAAGATCTATAGTCGAAAATGGAGGTGGTACGAGATTAGAGGTGGACAGAGAATAAGGGAAGGGAAATGAGTAATAGGACTGCTCAGTAAAATGAGTATCAAAAATATTTCAATGAGCACTTAACCGTCATATATATATAAACATCACCGTTTATAAGAATGAAAGAAGAAGACCTGTTAGCCACCGAAATGGGACTACTGGAGAAAATCGGCAGAGAAATCCAAAAAACGTGGACATTAGAAATACAGCTACCGCTAAACCACAATATCCTTCAAGCAATAGAATTAAAACAACTGAAATGGTTTGGACCCTTACATAGGATGGATGATGTCCGAATACCGAAGGCAGTGTTTGATTGGGAAGGAGGAAAAGAGGGAGACCCAGAGACAAAGATGGGAGGAAGGAGTTAAAGAGGCTATAACCCGGATACGGTCTAACAGAATCGGATGCTCATGACAGAGAAAAATGGAGAAATCAGCTTGAGTCGAGAGGACCTACGTAACGTAAAAATTAATGTATTTGTGGGTATGTGAACAACAAAATATTTCAAAAATAAAAAAATCTGGTGTGAAACACTCACACAACTTTCTCTTACTCCAGTTCTCAAAATTATAATTGACAAATTTTATAGTTAGCGTATCAAATTTAATGAAATTCGTCGAAAACTGATCAGTAAAAGCGCACTTCCGTTTACTAATTTCCTTGAAACTCGGAATTTTGGCCATCTATTTATTTCTAATGAATTTTCATTGGATGATATAATTGTATAATCAATTTTGATAGTACTTAGAGAAAAACATAACCCCATCACTCCCCTAAAAGTGGCCAGAGTTGAATTTTCCCAGAGAAATGTTTCAAATAAAAGTTGTAGCTCATTGTATGTGTAGTTGATATACCAAGTTTGAAGAAAATCGTCGGAGCCATTTTTGAGAAAAAAACAAAAAAATGTAACCCAAAAAAAAAACAAATAAAGTGGTACTTCCGGTTGAGGAATTTTGACAAATAATGTACACTCAGTTCCCATGGTGATAACTAAACGGAATATCAAGTTTCAACTTTCTACGGTTTTTCATTTTTGTGCTATGCTGTTCACATACACACACACACTGACTTTTTTGGACTCAGAGGATCTCAAAATGGATATTTCCTGTGAAAACTCGATATCGAAAATTTGACACGATTACAATAATTCTCTCTTACTAGGAGTAAGAAAGAGAAAGTAAAAAACTGCCATAACCTCAAACTTGTTAAATTAGTTTTTTGGTTACACCGACCGCCATCGCATCCGACATGAAGGTATCAGGTCAGAATCCAAAAACCGGAAGTGCGCTTTGCTGACTTCATAACATAAAACGATAAAACATAAGTCGAAATATTAATTGCAATAGTATCAAATTTTCGAAATTGAGTTTTGGAAATATTTATTTTTGAATTTCTGCGCGTGTGTGTGTGAGAGATAGAGACCAAAATATCTTAAAATTGAATAAAATCATAAGAAGCTCCATTTAGGTGCTTTCCACTACATCTAATGGATTCGAGCAAAATCCACCGGAAGTACCATTTTCTATACTTTTTTTTTTCACTTTTCTGTTAATATTTATTACTTCCTCTTACTCCTAGTAAGAGTAAGTATTGTAATTGTGTCAAATTTTCGATATCGAGTTTTCACCGGAATGTCGTTTTCAGGGCCCTTAGTCCAAAAAGTGGTTTTTTAGCAACATTGTCTATGTGTATATGTGAACAGCATATACGTCAAAATTCCTCAACCGGAAGTATCACTTTACTAGTTTTTTTTTTTTTTTTTTTTTTTTTTTTTTTGCAATTTTATCAACAATGGCTCCAACGATTTTCTTGAAACTAGTTACCTCACCTACACATACAAAGAGCTACAACTTTTATTTGAAACATTTCTCTAGGAAAAATGCATTTAAGGGTACTTTTAGGGGAGCGGGTGAGGTTATGTTTTTCTTTAAAGTGCTATCATAGTTGATTATACAATTCTATCATCCCAAATAAAATTAATTAGAAATAAATAGATGGCTAAAATTCCAAGTTTCAAGAAAGTTAGTTAACCGGAAGTGCGTTTTTTTTTTTACTGATCAGTTTTTTTGAGTTTTCGACGAATTTCATTAAATTTGCTACACTAACTATATAAAATTTGTTAATTATAATTTTGAGAACTGGGTGTAAGAGAAAGTTGTGTGAGTGTTTCACATCAGATTTTTTTTCTTTTTCCTGTGTAACTGTGTCCTGTGTGTAAAAAAAACCTGTAGAACTGAGTTTGAACGACGTCACAGCTAGTAGAAAGTTTTGACAATGGGCGGAGCTTAATAGCCGTTTGGTGTCAGAACTAAGTTGCCGAACTATAGCTATCATGTTTATTGCTTCTTTATACCGCCTATATACTCTTTAATATACATTAATAGTAATAGTGAACTGGAAGTGTGAAAAGGATTTTCAGTTTTGTTCGAAAACGACTGTAACGATTTCCTTTAAATCCGGGAATGATAACTGCACAGATATAAATCTATCTCTTTTATTTGTAATTTTTTCTCCCCCCCCAAAAAAACATTTATTTTATGTACTTCTGTGGAATGTGTGGTGGCATGGCATTTCAAATATGTTTTTGGTCTGTTCATTATTGTTGGCGCTATCTATTGGCGTATAAAGTAACCAACTATAGTACCTGCTTGGGTACATCCTTATCCCCCATTATCTATTTGATGTTAGGATAAATAAATAAAATTTATGATTAACAGAAGTTAGAGAAGGCCCTGTAATTTTTTCAAACTACATTTTTTTTTTTTTTCTTCTTTTCTTTAATGGAAATCAAAATAAAATTATCATTGTAATTCCTTCCTTATCATCGGAAATGACTTATTGAAACTTCCTGCTTTGATAATTTCTTTATTTTTATTAAATGAGGCATTATCTTTAATGTAACATATCCTATTGTGTAGAAGTAGTTCTGTAAAAATTTTTTTAGTGATTGCTTCAAAAAGAAAATTGAAAAAAATATTCTATATTTCTATAATATTGAACTACAGAATTCCTCTTTTTTAATTCACAATCCATATAAATAAATATAATAAGTGAATAGGATGGATGATGTGTGAAGCTACCCATGAATGACGGAGAGAAGCTACCCAACGGTAACACTCTCGCAGCAATTACTTCCTATTGCTGGAGGTGATCACGAGGCCAACAGCGGCTCAGTCGACGGGGTGGATTATCTGGTATAGTTGTGGAGGCGAGATTTTGAACAACAGGATTAGAGTTGAGAGTAAAAAGAGAGTCATAGAATTTTTTATATTTAGTTTTGACAGCTTCAGATATATATGGGATTTTGAGATCACTGTGGAGGGTGGAATTAATGGCATAAAATGGAGCATCTGTTATTTGACGGAAGTATTTTTGACTGAAAAAGACTGAATTTCTGGGAATTTGAGCGCTTGGTTTAACCCCACTTGGTTCAAGTCCATAAGTCCACATCGGTTTGAGTATACAGTTGTATATTAGTCGTTTGTGCTCGAAAGGTAGTTTCGATCGTCTTCTTATTAGTCTGAGTAATAACTTATTCCGTTTGTTAAGTTCCAGTCTTTTTAGTTTTGTATGTGGATTCCATGTTAAGTTTTTTGTCGATGTACATCCCAAGGTAGCGAACTAAGTTTGTAGGAGAGAGTGGTATTGAGTTGAAGGTTACTAAAGGGCAGGAGGTACGACGGAGAAATAAAGGTGATTTGTTGACATTTTTGTGGGTTGTGTTTAATCCGCCATTTTTTGGCCCAAGATTCTATTTTATTTAAATGATTCTGTAAGAGAGTGGTGGCAGTTATGGAATCAGAGCTGGATGCAAGGATGGCAGTGTCATCAGCGTAAGTGCAAACAAGAGTGACAGAATTCCTAAACTTTATAAAACGAATTTTAATTGAATTTTTTGGTTACAATGACAAAAGCTTGGTTGGATTCTGTTTTAGTCTGAGTGAGGTAATTAATACTGTTTTGAGGAAGGGGCCAAACTACTGGGCTCAGAAAGAGAAACAACAACCAACCTAGACTCGGGTCTAACCACGTAAGATAGATTCATCGCAGTCCAAACAAATCGAACCATAACCTTAAAGCCTATGCTCTTCCACAGACATCCTGCTCCGACCACGCGGTCTTGAACCTAATGTTTTCAGAACCTTAGCAATCTGTCGAGATGGATTTGTGAATGTTCCCACAATTTCTGCAAAAGGGATCTGGCATGAGCCGCATTACGTAGAGGTATCTCCTTAAACCAAAATGTGCAGTAATGGTTCCAACCACATACCTCAGAGAGGTCTGTGGAAACACCCAGCAGCATCTCACCCTGTCCTGACACCTAATAAGCATCTTAAGACTTCATTCCCGTGTGTAACCCCTTTCCTCTTGGTGCTGGGGGAGAAGTTGTTTAAGGACCGTACCTACCCTCTTGGGGTTTACCAGTCCCTCCGTTGCTTGCATGCGAAGGATGTCACCACGATGGAGAGACGTTTAGTGCAATACATCTGCATGGCAGAAATGCCGAACCCAGGCACTCCCCCGCTTGACCCATTTAGGTCTGGTTAAGATACGCTCAACCAGCGCGCAAAGTGATCCCACAATGTGGTCACACTCCACTGCCAGAAACAAGAGAAGGCACTCCCTAGCAGGCTCTGGTAAACCGCGCACACCCAGCAAATGCGCTTCCAGCTACGGGCTGGCACCGGGCTTTAATTTATATCGCGAGTCTCCTCCCGCCCAACTCATGACCTCAGCCATTGGAGTTGTTGTTTAAAACACGGCCACTACGAATCCAACCTCACTTGCAGGCAATTGGTTCGGAAACTGGTACACGTAGTTCAGTATTTCAACTCTAACGAGCTGGCGTGACTGATCGCACGGCCGATGGATCTACATATTCCATCTACTGATTCCTGTCCATTGCCTCAAATACAAGGGTTTAGTAACCCAGGATATTTACAGGCAACCCTGCAAGGGGAAAGGATTGGTCGGGGTGAGGGAATCCCAAACCTGGATAGCCAGAGGCTGATTGCACCCCGAAGTGGTGGGCGATGGTGACGCCACATACCCACGCCCAGAAGCATCTTAGACAGCCGGCAACTCACTGTGCTCATCCATACGGAAGCACCGAAACTATCTATGACTAGCTTGACAGACATGTGCCTAAAGATACATCAACAGCAAGTTCGGGACAAATGAAAGAGAGAGAGAGAGAGGCGCCCAATTCGTAACAGCTCTTCATTCTCAAACACTCTAATGTTACCCTTCCCCTTAATCCCTCTAGAATTAATTTTTCTTCTAAAATACATAGTGTAGTCTATTTAAAACAAAACTTGTAATACCAAACAGAACAGATCATTCTATTAAGACTCTCACTTCCCCAGTTCGCTGATTTTTCCTCAATCTAGGAATTTTATCAATACATTTAATGTAATTGTACAAGTCATTAGTACAACAAGTTTCCCTAGTTAAACTGCACTTTCGGTTGAGATATTATCATTCGGATTAAAGTTTCGTGTAGCGTTGTTTGAGATATTTTAACAAAACATTAAGTTTTTAGCTTCCTGGGAATTGTAAGTTTTTGAAGTTTTAATTACTCCATATGTGCATACAGATACATAAATACAATACTATACAAAATACAGTATATACTAGGAAAGTTCATTATTTTCTCTTGAGAGGAAATATTGCGATCGTATTAAATTTTCTAAATTGAGTTTTCACCGGAAATATCCGTTTTGAGGTCTCCTGAGTCCAAAAAAGTGATTTTTAGCAAATGGTGTCTGTGTATACATATAGAGACCATTGTACGTATGTGGGCAGCATAGCTGAAAAACGAAAAACCGCAGAAAGTTCAAACTTGATATTCCGTTTGGGTACCACCATGGTATGCAACATTATGTTATCTGTCAAAATTCCTCAACCGGAAGTACCACTTTACTGAATGTTTTTTTTTTCTTCACTTTTTTGCAATTTTCTCAAAAATGGCTCCGACGATTTTCTTTAAATTTGGTATGTCAGGACTACACATATAAGGATTTACAATTTTTTTTTTTTTTTTTTGAAACATTTCTCCGGAAAAATGTATTTAATGGCATTTTTGGGTGAGGAGTGGGGATTAGGTTGTCCCCTAAAGTGCTATTTCAGTTTACTACACAATTCTATCATCTAAGTTAATATTAATTAGAAATAAATAGATTGCCAAAATTCCGAGTTTTAAGAAAATTAGTAAACCGGAAGTGTGTAATTTACTGAACAGTTTTTGTGATTTTCTCAATAAAAACACCCCGATGAATTTCATTAAATTTGGGTATACCAACTAACTTATAAAGTTTGTCAATTACAATTTTGAAAACTGGAGTAAGAGAAAGTTGTGTGAGTGTTTCACACCAGATTTTTTTTTTTTTTTTATTTGAAATATTTTCCTCTGAAAAAATTGATTTTTTTTTTTTTAGAAGGTTTTGGGAGAATGGAAACGTTAAATACACTGGTTTGAATGACCTTCCTCACAGCAAGAGCGGCTGCTCTGAGAGCGGCATATTCAAAAGAAATGATCATATTTTCCCTGTTAATAAAGTTAAGCAAATGAAGTAATTTAATGATAAAATTAAAAATAATGCCGAAATGAAAAAAGAAAAAAAACATTGTTATATCTGTCCCAGACCAGAAACCTAAGATAAATGAATTTCAACAGTTTTCAATTTTTATTCTCAAGAAAGTTAAATAGTTTTTATTATTAAATTATTATAAATAACATTTATTTATATTATTTACAAACATTAATATATGAAAGCTACAGAGAAAGTACAGAGTTATCGTGTTATTATATAGAAAAAAGGGTCCAATTTTTTTGTGGCTTTGTGTAATTACGGGGAACACTCAAATTTCGAAAATTCAGAGCACGACTCTCACCTTTTAAAGTAGTTAGAGAAAAGTAAAAAAAATATTTTCATATAATATTCAGCATTTACAATTTAGAAAAAGAAAAAAAAATTAAATAAGATAATGGCGGATTGAATGAAGAGAGAAGAGATGCCTAGTAAGTTGAGTACATTGTGGTAGGGTCACCCAGTGTTGGAATCGATTAGAATCAGGAGAGTATGGAAGCAAAGTGGAGGCAAACTGAGAAAGATAGAGCAAGCGGGGCAGTGTAGTTGAAGTCTGTTGGAGAAATCCTGTAGGCGAGGAGACAGAAACAGGATAGATTCCAGGCGGCAGGCAAAACGGGTAAAGCAGAATGGGGCGTGGCCCGGGCACACACAGTGTAACTAGACAGTGAGTGTGTATGTGTTGTTGTATGTGACACACGGCGGCGCAGAGTCCATACATACAGACGTACATTACATTGCAGGATACATTGAGTGAACCAGAAGCATGATGAGAGTGAGTGGGAACAACAGTAAGGGTGTTAGGGAGAGATGGAAAATGAGATAATTACAGAAGAGCTAAAATGCATCACAAACATCTGTGGTTTGGACCAATCTTTTATATAAACTCATACATATAATATCAAGAAACCTGGCCACAAACAGCAAAAAAAAAAAAAAAAATTACCCATAAAATATGTTAAGTTATAAAACAAGAAATATAATAAAATACAAATACCAGATATAAAAAGAAAAACTATAGAGAGGTATTATAACATCTCAGTGTAGCAAATATTCATTTATTTTTAACAAGGTTGAAATGCCTGGGGATAAGGTCATCACTGACCGCTTTGTATGGGGGGATACCTGTATATGAGTCTGTTATATGGAGAGAATCAATGTAGCCAACCATACTGGCCAGTTCTATATACTCATTCGCATGGAATGTAATTATGTCATCCGTAATTTTAAGCATGGTCAATTTTGGTTGCAGTATATTCACTAAACATGAACGAAAATAAATCTGCTATAATGTTGTTGTGTGTATGGGGTCAGCGATATTTTCACATTATAAATATGGATTATCAGTCCAAATCTCTGTAGTTTTTAGAAGCCGTTAAGTCGCTTTGCTTAGAACATAAGCTTTTTGTTTTTTTTTGTTTTTTTTTTTTAGGGTTATAATGCATTGCGACCAAAAAAGGTCTATTGTGCATTCTCCTTACTAGCACCGTAATGATACCTACCATCTGCAGCAGTCTGGAAATATCTATGGGAAGATTATATCCTCCACAAACAGCTTCTAAATCTTCTCTGGATGATAGCGATGCAGCTCATCTGGAGGTGTATTGGGATTTCCTCCGTCTCCCTACAGAATCTGTAAGTGCTTTCATTCTCTCGGCTCAACTTCTTCATGTGACCTAGAAGTCTCTTTTTCTCTCTCAGAACCAATTATACAGGGTGTCCCATGACTCGAGGTCCCACAGTTTAAGGACGTATTCTTGAAGTCATTTTGAGTCAAAAATGTCTGATAATGATAGGTCCAAAAATGCTGCTTCCTAACTGAAGTGCAGCCATTGAAAAGATGGACAGCTGAAATTAATTTTTTAAAAATTGTTTTTGAACAGAAATTCATTATTAAAGATCAAATTCCAGATTTACTGAATTATTAAATAAAATCACTTAAAAATGTATTCATCAATTGATGAATATGCAAATATTCAATTCGCATTGGGTTTTATAATGTTTTGTAATGAAATGAAAGGTGGGCAGTTACAGAATATCAGAGGTGATTTCCTAATGAATTTAGTACCAGATCGCTCGGTATCCGGTATAGTTCAGCGATGTTTAAGAGAAACAGGATCGTTTTCTAAAGTTACTACAACTGAACATGACCGAGATGATGTTGATCAAGAGGAAGCAATTTATTTGTGTAGATAATATATGAAATATAAAGAAAAATCGTTGGAGCCGATCTCTAGAAAATCCGAAAAATTGGAAGAAAAAAAAAAATGTTGAGATTATACTTCCGGTTCTTAAAGTTTACAGAAATCTTTTTATCCTGGTAACATCGGAACTTATTTTCGTACTTTAAAGGATCCCAAAACATATTTCCGGTAGATAATCAATGTTGAAAATTCCACAGGTTACTGCAGAAAAAAAAAAGAAAAGTAAATACTACAAATATAGTAGAGTCGATTTATTAATATATTATGATCTCAATAAAAGTTTTTACCAAATATGGTATGTTTGTAAAAAATACTGGTAATTATACATTCCTAAATAACTTGCTTAATTGTATAAATAATGTTTGCAATGAATATAGAAAATAATAATGTGAATGAATTGTGTAGAAAGGCCAAGGTTGTTAATCATGGTATACCTGAAATGAAGGCTAATGTAATATGAAACCGATATATATATATATTTTAGATGCAAACATTGAAATCTCAATGAACACACTTGTATTGTATTATTACATCACGTATTCCTTGGCAGTTATTTACATTATTTATTTTATTATATGCTTACTTGAAATTTAGAATCTGAAATATAGCATCACAGACTTGCCAGAATCTCGCTAAAATCAACTTTTTCCATAAAGATGTCTCGCCCTAATATAGAAGAGCTAAATTTAAATCTCTGTAGTAGGAATTCTAAGATTGAAAGAAATCATTAGAGCAGTTTTTCGAGAAAATTACACAAAGAAACTCAAAAATCTTAATTTAGCATTAATTAATTAGATTAATGTAGATTAATCTGTTTTCTTCAAATTGTAAAAATTTAGCAATGTATTTAATATTATGTACGGTTCTGGAAACTATTTTCAAGTACAGATCGGTACATCAAATTCTCCTATTCATAAAAACCTAAGCGGGCGTATTGCAAGGCAGTATTTTAGGCCCCATTCTATATGCAATGTATACAGCAGACATACTAACCCAACCCGGAAACTGTTCTTCTCACTTATGCAGATAACACAGCTATCATGATCCAATAATAGCACACAGAAACCTCCAAAACCATCTCAGCTAGTTGGAGGAATGGTTCAAAAAATTGAAAATTTAAATTAAACTAATCTAAATCTCAAAAATTCACACTCCGCCGCATTACACTCTCCCACCAATCTGTTACAGTTTAGTTCCCCTATGCCTCCTATCCAATATTTTTCTCTACTTTTGCATGTATTTAGATAAAAGATTGACTTGGAACCCACATACGTATCTTAAAAGACTTGAACTTGATATATCGCCTACCGAAAAGACAGTCACTTACCATAGGTCAAAATTCTCACTAAACAAAAAACGACTCATATCTTTCTTTTCTCAGGCTTTTCCCTAAAGGTGCCTGCTTGGATTCGCTCCGTCCATCTCTCTCTCTCTCTCTGCAGTGCTGTCCTACAGTTCCCCAGCCGGCCATGACCTCCTGGATACTCAGCAGGCAGTCCTGTCTTAGTTTTCGTCCAGTTCTATTAAATTGTGCCTGCCATCCCTAACATCTCGTGGACCATCTCTCTGTCGTCTTCTATACGTTGGGTGTGACTATGACACATACACACACAGATACAGGCTAAAAATATTTGTTGTCAGGGAAACTCAAAATATATACTCAGCCTCAAAAAAAAGTGAGGCACTTAGTTTTTTTTTTCATTAATCATACACAAGTTCTCAAAAAAAAAAAAATTAATTTCGTCTTCGAATGGTTTTAAAGTTTACGCTGTAAGAAACTATTTTTCATAGAACTGAAAACGAAAGAAATCGGTCGTCCTGATTTAAAGGAAATCCCTCGACAATCATTTCTGGATCTCTGACCGTCTTTCCTCAGTTACCCTCAAAAGGGTACGATAGTTCTATCTACCGCAGAACGTGACAGACCTAAACGTTCTGCCACATATGCAAACGTTCTATACGCTCTGTCCTTCCTCCTGCAAGAACGACTGCTCTGGCGGCATAGTAAAAAAAAATGTCTATTTTTCTATTAATATATATTTATCGTAATTTAACGATAAAATTAAAAATAAGGGGGAATTAAAAAAAAAAAAAAACATTATTCCTTCTGTCCCCTACCAGAAAGAACACACTGTATGAATTATTACTGTTTTCAATATTTATTCTGAAGAAAGTTAAGAGTTAATGTAATGAAAGTATTGTAAATAACATTTATGTTAGTTATATTGATAAATATACTAAAGTTAGTACAAAGTACAGAGTTATCGTCTTCTTTTATAGAAAAATATGTCTGAATATTTATGGATGGGTCCGCAATGCTGGATAACATCTTGATATTTTATCCGTCATAGCATGCATATTCATTTTCTTCCTGACAGGGATTTTGGATTTTCATCCATCGTTAGAGCGAATTCACCAAGTTTGTGTAAAGAGTTCACTTCAACGTAATGTTTCTGTTACAATCACACTTATTGGCTTGTTGGTTGTATATATTTATATCTGTATATACATTTATGCCATAAATGTATACAACCACAAGTGTGAGTGCAACAGAAACACGATGACGTGAACTCTCTACACGAACTTGGTGAATTTGCTCTGACGATGGATGAAAATTCGAAACCGAGCAGGAAGAAAATGAATATGCATGTCACTGAATGAATGTATCATTGTAAACAAAAAAAACAAAAAAAAAAACGGAAGTATTACGATTGTATCTAATTTTCTATATTATAACCGGAAATACACGTTTTGTGGTCCCTTTTTCCTTAGAAAAAGTTTCTAGAAATTGTATTTATGAGTGTTTTTGAATAAAATATCTAAAAAAAAGGAAGATAAATTTCGTTTAGATACTATGTTCACATCTGATACGATGGGAAAAAATTCATCAACCGGAAGTAAGACTTTAATTTGAATTTTTATTTTTTTTTAAATTATTCTTGATTTTCTTTTAACTTCCTACCCCCACTATCTACACATGTAAATAGCTATTACTCGTATATTTAAAAAATATATTTTGTCGGGAAGATTGATTTAGGGGGTGGGGGTCGTTCTAGGGGGGGAATATAATGTAAGCTTTCCTCTAAAGTATCATTTCAGTAAAATATATGGTTCTACCACTTATATAATATTAATTTTCATTAGAAGCATTGGTAGAATTCCAAATTTGAAGAACATCTTTTAATCGAATGTGCGATTTTACACAGAAAAGGTTTCTTAAGTTTAGGGCAGGGGATTTTTCTCGAATATGTCTATAACGATTTCTTTTAAACTTGAAATGCTAAACTGAAAAACCTGTTCAGTAAAAGCGCACTTCCGGTTTAGTAATTTTCTTGAAATTCGGAATTTTAGCAATTTATTTATTTCTAATTAGTTTTGTTTGGATGATAGAATTGTATAATCAACTGTGATAGCTCTTTAGAGGAAGCGTCACCCCACCCCTCCCCTAAATCGGCCCTTAAATGAATTTTCCCAGAGAAATGTTTTAAATAAATGATGTAGATCTTTGCATATTTAGTTTATATTAGAAGTTTCAAGAATATCGTCGGAGCCATTTTTGAGAAAATCGCGAAAAAGTGAAAAAATCATTTAGTAAACTGGTAAAGTAAACGCACTTCCGGTTATCCGATTTTTTTCAAACTCGGAATTTCTACAACATATTCAATTCTAATTAACATTATTTTGATGGCAGAATTATCTAATAAACTGAAATAGCACTTTAGATGAGAACCTAACCCCACCTTTCCCCCAGAAGTGGTGCCCTTAAATGAATTTTCTCGGACGAATGTTTTTTAAATAAATGTTGTAGTTGTTAGTATGTGTAGTTGATATACCAAGTTTGAAGAAAATCGTTGCAGCCATTTTTGAGAAAATCGCAAAAATGTAAAAAAACTAACTAGTAAAGTGGTAGTTCCGGTTGTGGAATTTAATCTGGACAGATGACCCAGATGTCGGATTATATGGTGATAACTAAACGGAATATTAAGTTTGAATTTTCTACGGATTTTTCGTTTTTGAGCTATGCTGTTCTCACATAGATACATACGCACACACACACACATACCATTTGCTAAAAACCTCTTTTTTGGACTCAGGGAACCTCCAAAGTAAAAGAGGGGAGAAAGTAAAAAAATCTAAGGGTTATAGCACTGGACTCGAACCCGGTACCTCCGCGTTGCTAGTCCAGTACGCTAACCACTGAGCTAATCCCTTCCCTTTCTCCGCCCAATTCTAACGATTATTAACCTAATTGTAATTCATTGTTATCTATGAAGGATAATGATTGATAACATTTTTTAGACAGTCTGAAACTTATCATTTTACATGTAATAATAATTATAATAACAGAATAAGAAAAGAAAGTCGTGTGAGTGTTATCAGATTTTTACTTTCTCTTACTCTCCTAGTAAGAGGAAGTATTGTAATCGTGTCAAAATTTGGATATTGAGTTTTCACCGGAAATATCCGTTTTGAGGTCCCCTGAGTCCAAAAAGGTGGTTTTTAGCAAATGGTCTGTGTGTATGGTGTGTGTGTGTATGTGTATGTGAACAGCACAGCTCAAAAACGAAAAATCGTAGAAAGTTCAAACTTGATATTCCGTTTAGGTATCACCATGGGACCCGACAGTGGGTCATCTGTTAAAATTCCTCAACCGGAAGTACCACTTTACTTGTTGGTTTTTTTTACGTTTTTGAAATTTTCTCAAAAATCGCTCCAACGATTTTCTTCAAACTTTCTATATCAACTACACATACTAACAGCTATAACTTTTATTTGTAACATTTCTCTAGGAAAATTCATTTCAGTGCACTTATGGGGGAGGGGTGGGGTTAGGTTTCATCTAAAGTGCTATTTCAGTTTATTAGACAATTCTATCATCTAAATAATGTTAAGTTACAATTAAATATGTTGTTGAAATTCCGAGTTTGGAAAAAATCGGATAACCGGAAGTGCGTTTACTCTAACCACTTTACTAAATAATTTTTTCACTTTTTCGCGATTTTCTCGAAAATGTCTCCTACGATTTTCTTGAAACTACCTATATAAACTAAACATACAAAGATCTATAACTTTTATCTAAAACATTTCTCTGGGAAAATTCATTTAAGGGCACTTTTAGGGGAGGGATGGAGTTACAGCTTCATCTAAAGTGGTATCGTAGTTGATTATACAATTCTGTCATCCAAACAAAATTAATTATAAATAAATAGTTGGCCTAAATTCCAAGTTTTAAGAAAATTTGTAAGCCGGAAGTGCGCTTTTACTGAACAGTTTTTTTCAGTTTTCGACAAATTTCGTTATATTTGGTACACGTTCTATAACTTTTGTCAATTATAATTTTGAGAACAGGAGTAAGAGAAAGTTGTGTGAGTGTTATCAGATTTTTTATTTTTTCTAATTTCATTTACTTATTTATTTTGTTTACTAAATAAAATAATTACTAATGAAATAAAATTTAAATCTATTTGTATAATATTTACCCTTTATTGTGCAATAGGATTTACTATTATGACATGTAATATGGTGCTTAACTGTGTATAGTTGTCACTAGATAGCAATAGAGTGGTGTAGGCAAGTGTGTTTGTGTGTATGCGTGTAATAGTAGTTATAGTAAAGGAGTAAGGAGAGTGTGAGATAGATTGGAATGGGAGTGAGAGGAGGGGATAGGAGCCAAACGGTGGTAGTGGTTGTGTTGTGTGGAGGTGGGTGGTAAAGGCAATGTGTTGAAGTACACACACACATACACACAGTTTGTGAGAGGGCGGGCGGCCAGCCTCTGGTATGCCTGCTGCCCCCGGGGGTGGTAGTGTCGGTAGGCCGCATGGGTCGATAACAAGTCCTCTTGAGTCGCACTCCAGTAATCACAACCACTACCTCCTCCTTCCTCCTGTTATATCAACACCCTGGGACATATACCCTGCGCCTTCTCCCCCTCAACTTTAGCCTAATGTCTGCTGCCGGTTTTTGGTATTGCTCCTTTATAAAATGTTCATTTCACCAAATGAACCACCTCAATATTTCCACTTATTTAATCTGTTAATCTATTACAGTTATCACAATTTTCTTTCATCACTTTTTTATCACGAATTATTCAAACCTTTATCAATGTTCCCAAACCGCGGTCCAACAACAATGTGTAGCTGCTACAGATAAATAAATTACTAAATATTTTTTTAATACTATTCTGTTATAGTATATGTGGTTTCTATTGTCTCCAAGAAGTGAAGGCAAAAATGTCGGTTCGACGGTTGGTTTTAGTTTAAAGACTGCACATTATAAATCTTATCTTCCCAGAGATTAATATCCTCCGCCTCATAATCTCGGCTTATGCATATCTTCACTTTTTAGCAACATTCACGTACTTACATCCTGCTTCATTTTGTGTTCATCGACCGGTTTCGGGCGTTCGCCCATCTTCAGGATGCCTTTTTATAGGCAGTGTGACAACACAGACTTGCACAGAGCAAAGTCAGTTTACATACTGACTCCTGAGATTACATTGAGTCAGTGTATAAACTGAATTTGCTCTGTGCAAGTCTGTGTTGTCACACTGTCCGAAAAAACGCATCCTGAAGATGGGCAAACGCCCACAACCGGTCGATGACCACCGGAAAATGAAGCAAGGCTACCATGGAAATTGTACCAGCTCTGCGGAACCAACCACCACAACTTAGTAACATTAGACTTTCCAAAAATTTCTGTTGAGCACTTTGAGAGAACTCATTGAGATTTGTAACTACTTTCCTTGAACCATATACATTGTTTATATTAGTTTCTCGAATACATTGTCAGAAAATTTACTCACTTCTAGAGCAATAATCGCAAATGGATATTTTGATCTAACACAATCTCTTATCCGGTATTTTATCCGTCATAGTATGCATATTAGTTTTTCTCCTGATCGGTTTCGGATTTTCAACCATCATCAGAGCACATTCACGAAGTTCGTGTAGAGAGTTCACTTCAATGTAATGTTTCTGTTGCACTCACACTTGTTGGTTGTACCCTATATGTGGGAAGGTTAGAAGGTTATGTTACTCAATGTATGTGTTTTTCATGGTAATGTGGAATTATTATAATGTCTAATCATAATTTATAATAATTCCACTTTGCCATGAAAAACACACACACACATAGTAACATAACTTTATATAACCTTCCTACATATACAGGGTGTCCCAAGGTATATGGGTAACGACTTTTTCTCGGAAACTAAGATAGCTAGAAAAAAAATAAAAAACACGTGTCCCCGTAGTTTTTTGTTAGAAAACCAAATTTAATTTGCAAATTTTGTTTTGGTGCTTCGAGAAGCGAGATACAGGCACCAACTTCATTTTTTCAAATGGGGAGGCGTGGTTTTTATTTAAGAAATAGATTCCTCTATTTTTTGTAAGAAAAATTTACTTGAACGGTTTTTTTCTTTGAGCGATATTTTACAAGTTATGTGAATGAATACAAGATTCCTATAAGAAATTTCAAAATGATATTATAACGGTTTTTTGATTGAATAAGAAGAAAAGCACTATTTTATTATAAATTTTACTCCTCATTAATTACAGGTCTTGCTCGAACTGGCCCCCACCATTAGAGATGCATACACATGCTTTTTCCTGCCAATTGTACCTTACGACCAAAGAAATACATCTCTAATGGTGGAGGTCAGTTCGAGCAAGATCTGTAATTAATGAGGAGTAAAATTTATAATAAAATAGTACTTTACTTCTTATTCAATCAAAAAACCTTTATAATATCATTTTGAAATTTCTTATAAGAATCATGTTTTCATTCATAACTAGTCAAATATCACTCACAGAAAAAAACCGTTCAAGTAAATTTTTCTTACAAAAAATAGAGGAATCTGTTTCTTAAATAAAAACCACACCTCTCCCAATTTGAAAAAAATGAAGTTGGTGCCTATGTATCTCGCTTCTGGAACCACCAAAACAAATTTGCAAATTAAATTTGGTTTACTAACAAAAAAAAAACTACGGGGACACGTATTTTTTAGTTTTTTTCTAGCTATCTTAGTTTCCGAGAAAAAGTCGTTATCCATATACCTTGGGACACCCTGTATACAACCCAACAAGTGTGAGTCTACAGAAACATTTCGTTGAAGTGAACACTCTACACGAATTTGGTGAATTTGCTCTGATGATGATGGATGATGAATGTTCGAAATCGGTCAGGAACAAAATCAACATGCATACTAGGACGGATAAAATACCGGATGTTATCCAGCATTGCGGGACCCACCAACATTTTCAATAATCTCTTATCTTTAATGGCTTACGTACTTATTATGAATTTAATAAGCACGAATATAAATATAATAAATGGCAAGGATATAAGGAAAATTATTATTATTTTTTTAATTTAAGGCGCGTCAATATCTATGGTCATTGGCGCCATTGGAGCCTTCTAACAGTGTTCTCTAGTACAGTGAGCTGTAGAGACTCCCAGGGAGAAAAATTCTAAGGGCAGCACAGCTGGACTCGAACCTAAAGAAAATTATAATGTTAAATAATTAAATTATAATATAATTTATTATATAATAATATCAATATAATATAAATATAATATAATAAATAAATATAATAATATAAAAATTAAATTATAGTATATAATATAATTAAATTCCCTTCCCTAAAGAAAATTTATTATATTTTTGCCCATCAGATATCGGTAGAGTTTGGAATTTTATGTATGGCCCAAGACAGTTTTTCTTCTTCAAATGTGACCCAGATAAATAGAAAGGTTTGGACCAAAACTGCTTTAAAGTAATTTCTTGATAAAATATAACAAATATTTAGATTTATCGTAAAAATAAGCAATACTCTATAATAAATATAACTAAACTAAATATATAAACTATGAACTATAAATAAAAAAACAACGACCATCTGTATATTTCGTATATTTCCTATCAGTTTCCGCTTTCATAAGCCCTTTAATATCACTTCATGTAAGTAACCTTCCCTAAAAGGAAAGGAGTAGTTCTCAAATTTTAAATAATTATTTGCTATTGACGAATAAATTACATTTGACTTTATGAAGAAATTTTATAGAAACACGTTTAGGATGATGATTTGTATTTTTTCTTATTCCTAGTAACATAGAATAAAA
Source organism: Triatoma infestans (assembly GCA_011037195.1). Lineage (NCBI taxonomy): Eukaryota > Metazoa > Arthropoda > Insecta > Hemiptera > Reduviidae > Triatoma > Triatoma infestans. The sequence continues at coordinate 33,648 of JAAEAF010008449.1, forward strand.
TATTTCTTACTAAGGAATAAGAGAAAGTAAAATATCGTGACGTAAAAAATTTCATATCTTATTTAGAGATAAAAATATCCAGCAATAAAAAAATGTTTTTGAAGTAAAATTTTTAACAACTTCCGGCGTAATTATTTACGTACATGAAAATAAACGAAACAATGTACAGATCAAGACATAAACTGATAAACATATTTCTGCCATCATGAAGATTACTCTAGAGACATTTTATATACGTATACAAAATATTGGTAATTTTACAGGGAGCAAATGTTGACAGGTGTCAAGCAAAAGAGATTAATTATTAATAAATGTATTGAAAAGAAAAATAATGATATTTAATATAATAATTATTATCAATAAATTATTATTATAAGTACTTTATTTTTTTTTAAAAGAATAATACAGTAGATGCTAAAATACATTAGTACAAAAGCATGGCAAAGAGCCGTCTGCTAGAGTTTACAACCAATTACGAAAAAACAAAAAATAATACAAAAAAGAAAAATTATGAAAACATCAAGAATTACACTAGAACTGAAACAGAACTGGAATAAGATATCAAAGTAAAAAAAAAAAAGTATTAACACAACTAATGGGTAAATAAATCAAGCATCGTTTTATAAATTACAACAAAAAACTGAAAAGCTAACCTAAAGGGTCTGAGATCCTGACGTGCTTAACTCTCCAAGCGTGGCGGGCATAAGCAATTAAAGGATGACAAGGCAGTTGTCCGGATAGGTAAACAATAATTTCTCCTCCAGAAAGTGAACATTTGCAGAGATGGAGGAGCCGCACATCCAATAAAGCAGGACATTCTGCCAAGAAGTGAACTTGGCAGTTACAGAGAGGACACATTTCTCGTTCGGAATCTTTCTCCAACCAAGGGGAATAATTTAGGTATAACAGTTCTGCTCTTAGTTTCAGCAACCAGCATATCTCTGAGAGTCTGAGGTTATTGAATAGGGACGATGTTACAAATGACTTATGGTCAGTGATTAAAGTTTTATACAAAAAAAAGCGCTCAGAATTCCCTGCACGACAGAATGACTCCTCGATGCGAACTGATCTAATTTTATTAAGTAGGTTCGAATGTTGATCACTCCATTTATCACGATCATTAAGAGTGCAAGATAGGTCGCTGGAAAAATCACGCGCCATCGAAAGCCAGTGTTTAAACCAAAACAGTTTCTTCTGAATGATTTCAGTTGCGACAATTTTCGGGAGGCGATGATTGTCAAGAGCTAGAGTTCTGAGGCAGTATTTGAAGTGCAGAGCAAGGGTGAAGGTCTCCAACGGTTCAAGAGCACACTCAATCGATAGCACATAATTAGGCGTTGGAGAGGGAAGAGAGAATAATTTTTTTAAGAAAAATCTTTGGAATTTTTCAAGGATGTCATAACGCTGAAATCCCCAAGATTGGGCACCATATGAAAGAACTGCTCGTGACACACTCTTGAAAATCCTATATTTGGCGTCGAGAAGAACGTTCTTATTAAGAATAAAGTTAGCCCAAACCCGGTTTAAACCGAGCTTAGCTATCGACACTTTGTTTTCAAGGTGGGGGACCAGGGACATACGCGGAGTTAAAATGATACCCAAATACTTATAGCGGTTCACTACCTTATCAATAAATTAAAATTTATTAACAATAAATTAAAATTTAATTATTTTCCAGTCTTCAGATTCAAATTACAAAATTAATATATTAGGCGCAAAATGTATTTTTATTATCCAATATTCCTAAATGCCTAAATCCTGTCTGAAACCAAATTATCAAGATACACTCAGCAAAAAAAAAAAAAAAAAAAAAACACCGGCTGGAAAACACTCACACAACTTTCTCTTACTCCAATTTTTCAAAATCGTAATTCACAAACTTTATAAGTTAGTATACAAAATTTCCATAAAAACTCATTTCCGGTTTACTCAATTCGGAATTTCAACAACAGATTTAATTATAATTAATATTATTTAGATGATAGAATTGTCTAATAAACTGAAATAGCACTTTATATGAAAACCTACCCCCACCCCTCCCCCAAAAGTACCCTTAAATCAATTTTTCCGAAGAAATGTTTCAAATTAAAGTTGTAGCTGTTTGTATGTCTAGTTGATGCCGCCCTTTTGTATGAAAGCGTTGGAGCCATTTTTGAGAAAGTCGCAAAAGCGTAAAAAAAAGAAAACTAGTAAAAGTGGTACTTCCGGTTGAGGAATTTTGACAGATAACGTATTGTCATATCCCATGGTGTTACCTAAACGGAATATCAAGTTTCAACTTTCTACGGTTTTTCATTTTTGAGCTATGCTGTTCACATACACACACACACACACACACACAAATTATGGAGAAAATCGCACTGAACAAATATTGTATGATATAAATTGTTTGTATAATATTGTTTGATATAAAAATTAAAGTACTAGTCTCTGTATATAAAGCCAAGCAGTGCAAGTTTCAGAACGAAGATGACTCAGTTCGATCTCGATTTACCAATTAGTTTTGCTCATCGCATGCATTCAGCTAAAGTACCATTGGTTGCCCAGAAGCAGAAGAATAGACAATATGAATTTAACATCTACACCGATGGAAGTAAGGAGGGCGAGCATGTCGGTTGTGCCATAGTCCGTCTATGATTTGAAAAGCGAAGAATTACTTAGTGCAGATAAATTCAAACTTTCGCCTTATTGTACCAACAATCAGGCAGAGGAGCTAGCTATTGAAATGGCATTGGCAATATTTGAAGAAATTCCTTCCCAAAACAAATCTGCCTGCATACTAACTGACAGCCAAATTACCCTCGACTCTTGGAAGAATAAAAACAATAATCTACCACTCATTGTGAGAGCTAGAAAGAAATTGCTTCGCCTTACCGAGGAGCTAGGATGGACAGTTCATTTCGCTTGGGTGAAGTTCCATCAAGGTCTTGCAGGAAATGAGATGGCTGAGCATTTAGCTAAAGAAGCTTCTAAATCTGCTGCCTTACCCCTCAGCTATGTTAAAGAACGTAATTCAAACTTGATATTACGTTTAGGGATCACCATGGGAACTGACGATGCGTTATGTGTCAATATTCCTCAACCGGAAGTACCACTTTACTAGTTGTTTTTTTTCGTTTTTGGGATTTTCTCAAAAATAGCTCCAACGATTTTCTTTAAACTTGAATATATCAACTACACATACAAAGAGCTACAACTTTTATTTGAAACATTTCTCCAGGAAAATTCATTTAAGGGCACTTTTTGGGGGAGGGGTGGAGTTAGGTTTTCAGCTAAAGTGCTATTTCAGTTTATTAAACAATTCTATCATCTAAATAATGTTAAATAGAATTAAATATGTTGTTGAAATTCCGAGTTTGAAAAAAATCGGATGAACGGAAGTGCGTTTACTTTACCACTTTACTAAATGATTCTTACATTTTTTCGCGATTTTCTCAAAAATGGCTACGACGATTTTTTTTGAAACTTCGTATACAAAATAAAAATGCAAAGATCTACATCTTTTATTTAAAACATTTCTCTGGGAAAATTCATTTAAGGGCACTTTTGGGGGAGGGGTGAGGTTATAGCTTCTTCTAAAGTGGCATCATACTTGATTATACAATTCTATCATCCCCTCAAAATTAATTAGAAATAAATAGATGGCCAAAATTCCAAGTTTTAAGAAAATTGTAAGCCGGAAGTGCGCTTATACTGAACAGCTTTTTCAGTTTTCGACGAATTTCGTTATATTTGGTACACAAACTATAACATTTGTCATTTATAATTTTGAGAACAGGAGTAAGTGAAAGTTGGGTGAGTGTTTCACACCCTGATTTTTTTTAAGTGTATTGTGTACTGTTCTGACGAAATGCATGGTGTACTGAGCTGTGGTAACCCGTGGGGTCGGTACTCTCCAAGTAACTGCATGTAACAGATACCCCTTGCGGGCTAACCTACCCCATATAACATTTAAAATTTTACACCACAAACTTTGCTGAATTAAAATCACATTTTTCCACAAAAATATTCCAAATAAATAAGGTGATAAATTCATATAGATGTGTAAACTGATTTTGCTCTGTGCAAGTCAGAGTTATCACACTGTTTTATCAAGATATCCTGAGCATGATGAGCGAACGTCCGAAACTGGTTGATGACCCAAAAAAAAAATTGAAGCAGGCTATCACTGGAAAAATATCTCTGATGCAGATCTAACCACAACAACTAGATATTGTATAGGTGCAATTTTTTTTTTTTTTTTTTTTTTTTTTTTTTATCTTATTCAGTAACATCCAGCGCGGATAGTAGCCTATACTAACAATCATACAAAGAACATACATTACAAAATGAGTGGAGAAGCTACCCAATGGTAACACTCCAAAACTATAAAGAATCATTATTCACTCTCTTCACTTGAGAGGAGATCACGAGGCCATTGTCTTTTAAGACATCTAGGAGGGTTATTAGGAAGTGTTCGGGAAGACAGGTGCTGAATTAAAGGGTTTGTGTGAGTCTGTAGGTTAATATGGAATTTCCTGTAACCGGTTTGGGCGACTTGAGCAATGAACGGTATATTAAGATCAGTATGTATGGTTCGGTTGGAGACATAAAAAGGAGCGTTCACAATGTTACGGAGGATTCTGGACTGTAGGGATTGGAGTCTTTGGAGATTTGAGCGTTTGGTTGAACCCCATAGTTCTATTCCGTACGCCCAGATAGGCTTTAAAATAGATGTATAAATTAGTCTTTTGTTGTCTAGGGAGAGTTTAGATCTGTTGTCCAGTAGTCTTTTAAGTTGTCGAAAGCGTCTGTTTAGTTCTAGTCTTTTCAGTCTTGTATGAGGATTCCATGTAAGTCTTCGGTCTAAGTAAAGCCCAAGATAGCGAGCAACATTGACCACTGGTAAGGGAATTAAGTTGTAGTAGACTGGGGGAAGAGTAATGCGACGTAGAGTGAAGGTAATGTTTTGGGACTTATTTTCATTAAGGGCAAACTGGAAACTTAAGGGCATCCTTCCAGCCACTTATTATCTTATCCTAAAATCTTACTTATCCGATAGGTATTTTCAAGTACAAATCGGATCATCTTTCTCTCCTTTTAATCATATCGAAGCTGGAGTGCCGCAAGGCAGCATTCTAGGTCCTATCCTTTATTCAGTGTACACTGCAGACATCCCAACACATCCTGATACCATCCTTCTCACCTATGCGGATGATACTGCTATCCTGTCTTCCAATAATGATCCCGTAACAGCCCATAGAAATCTACAACCCACCTCTCCTCCCTAGAAAATTGGTTCAAAAAATGG
>JAAEAF010008449.1:42684-63053 GCA_011037195.1 Triatoma infestans
AATCTTATTAAATTTGGTACACAAACTATAAAAGCTGTCAATTATAATTTGGAGAACTGGAGTAAGAGAAAGTTGTGTGAGTGTTTCACACCAGATTTTTTTATTTTATTGTTACTTTCTTTCTTAATTCCAGCAAGAGGAGGAAGTATTGTGATTATGTCAGATATTCACCGGAACTATTTGTTTTGAAGTTTCCAGAATACGAAAGAAATGTATTTAGCGAATGGTCTGTATGTTGTGAGCGTGGGTTACAACATGTTTCCACTGCTTTGACTGCTGTTTTGTCTCTGGGGTATAGTAGTGGACCCAAGTTTCAGCTGTAGTCACAAACCGGCGCAAAAAATCTTGTTGGTTGCGCTGAAAATGGGCCAATGCGAGCGTTTATGGTCCAATGTCAAGAGTCGCGGCGCTCATCTTGCCGATAATTTTTTCATTCACAATTATTCTATTACAATAGAATATCTCAAAAGATTCATATCCATCAGCAAACACAGCGCTAACAACTGGCTTGGTGTTACAGATTGTGTTCACGATTAGGCAACCAGTTCGCAAGCAGTTGCATGTTGACGTCAATAATAAAACCAAAATGTTTGTGAAGAAGAAGAAGAGGTATTCTTCAAAGGCTCGTGCAAAGTTCCATTCTCATTTTTAACATTTAGTCAGCCAACACACCAGTTCTTGAAAAAAGTTATCGCATTACTATTACATTAAAGACGACGATCATCTACTCGCGGCTGCTGCTTTTCAGAAAATATCCATTTTTAACCGAAATAACCATTTTTTCACCGAAAATATACAAAATGTGACACAAATTACTTACAGAAAAGCTGTACTTGCATAAGAGAGATTAGTAATTTTGTTACGGTTTTTGGGCATATAGAAGATTCCATTTACTCGCCACGTTCCAGTTCGCCAGGTGCTCGCCATTGTTTCCTTTCAAGTTACCGACGCGACAGATCATAAACTGGAGAGTTTGTGACGAACATGTCAAGGATAGAATTTTTACTTTGGCTGTTCGTGAACTATACGCACAGCCAAAGAGTTATTATTGAAAGAAGAACCTATTAGCAGATTTAAGACTTGATGACGCAAGCGGGATTTAGAAATTTCTGTCATATGTCAACTAACGTTTTGAATATTTATTAAACATTATTATTATTTGTTGTGGTGGTTGGTTCCGCAGAGCTGGAAAGCATCAGAGACATTTTCCGTGGTAGCCTGCTTCATTTTGTGGTCATCGACCGGTTTCGGGCGTTCGCCCATCTTCAGGATGCGTTTTTTCAGACAGTGTGACAACACAGACTCGCACAGAGCAAACTTAGTTTCACACTAACTGAGACGTATTTTTCAAATACGATACCGGTTCGGACCACAAAATGAAGCCCGGCATCACGGAAAATGTCTCTGATGCTTATATTATTTTTTTTTATTTTTTTTATTTATGGCCCGTCAACATCTATGTTCATTGGCGCCCGGAACCTTCTCAGTGCACTGCCGGGCCTCCGGACAGTGATCTCTCGTTACAGACAACACTTTCCATCACCGGACAGTGAGCTGTAGAGGCTCCTAGGAAGAAAAAAATCTAAGGGTAGCACAGCTGGACTCGAACCCGAGTCCTCCGCGTGGGATTCCAGTACGCTAACCACTTAGCTATTATTCCCTTCCATATTAACCATTGTTGGACCGAATATATCAAAATGTGACACAAATTACAGAAAGACCGTAACTTGCACATGAGAGATTAGCATTTATGTTACACTTTTTTGGGCTACCAGGATATTCCATTTTCTAGCCACGTTCCAGTTCGCCAGCTGCTCGTCATTGTTTGCTTTGAAGTTACCGACACGACATTGTAAATTGGTGAGCTTGTAACGTAGACGTCAAGGATAGTATTGTTAGTCTGGCTGTTCGTAGACTCTACGTAGATAGTATGCGTGCTTAACTGTTCGAGAACGACGTATCCAGTGAAGAAAGAGCATGTCGCAAGCTGTTCCTGAACCCTTCATGGCTTCATGCGCAACTAAAAATAACGAAACGTCGAAGCTCAAACTTGGTATTCTGTTTGTGTATTACCACAGTGTGCCACTGTGAAGATTTACAGCAAAATCCATCAACCGCAAGTGTGGCTTTACTGAATTAGGATTTTTTTTTTTTTAAGTTTTCGTGATTTTCTCTAAAACGGCTCCAATGATTTTCTTTAAACTTCGTTAACTATATATATAAAGATTTATTATACATATACATATATATGAGTATTTGGAGTTTTTATGAGTAAAATATTGCTTTTTTACTTTCTCTTACTCCTAGTAAGAGGAAGTATTGTAATCGTGTCAAATTTTCGATATCGAGTTTTCACCGGAAATATCCGTTTTGAGGTCCCCTGAGTCCAAAAAAGTGGTTTTTAGCGAAATGGTCCGTGTAGTGTGTGTGTCTGTGTGTGTGGTATGTATGTGAAACCAGCATAGCGCCAAAACGTGTGAAAAATCGTAGAGAAGTTCAAACTTGATATTCCGTTTAGATATCACCCTGGGATCCGACAGTACGTTTATCTGTCGAAATTCCTCAACCGGAAGTACGACTTTACTGAATGGTTTTCCACTTCTTTGCAATTTTCTCGAAAATGGCTCCAACGATTTTCCTTAAACTTGATATATCAAGTTGGTACATACTGAGATTAACAATTTTTATCTGAAACATTTGTCCCAGGAAAATGCATTTAAGTGCACTTTTGTGCACATTTCTTTCTCTAAAGTTTTTTTTTTTTTTCAGCTTCTTTAAAACAATTCTATCATCTAAATAATATTAATTATAATTAAATATGTTGTTGAAATTCTTGATTTGAAGTAGTTGATTATACAATTCTACCGTCTAGACAAAATTAATTACAAATAAATAGATGGCCAAAATTCCAAGTTTTAAGAAAATTAGTAAGCCGGAATCACTAGTGCGATTTACTGTATTTTTTTGTTTCAATTTTTGCGATTTTCTCCATAAAAACACCGACGAATTTCACATTAAATTTGGTATACTAATTATAAAATTTTTCAGAGATATTTTACGTGACAGTCTGCATCTTTTTGTGGTCATCGACCGGTTTCGGGCGTTCGCCTATCATCAGGATGCTTTTTGTCTGTTGCTGATACATTCACCAGTGTATCAACTAAATTTGCTCTGTGCAAATCTTATGTTACCACACTGTTTGAAAAAAATCTGGTGTGAAACACTCACACAACTTTCTCTTACTCCAGTTCTCAAAATGATAATTGACAAATTTTATAGTTTGTGTACCAAATTTAATGAAATTCGTCGAAAACTGAAAAAACTGTTCAGTAAAAGCGCACTTCCGGCTTACTAATTTTCTTGAAACTCTGAATTTCAGCCATCTATTTATTTCTAACTAATTATGTTTGGATGATAGAATTGTATAATGAACTAGGATAGCACTTTGATGAAAATCTAACCCCACCCCTCCCCTAAAAGTATCACCCTTAAATGAAATTATTTTCCAGAAGAAATTTTTTTATACAAGTTGTATGTATCTTTGCATGTTTAGTTATGACTATGTTTCAAAAAATCGTCGTAGCCTTTATTGAGAAAATTGCGGAAACAAAGTGAATACAAATCAATTCAGTAACAGTGGTACAAGTAAAGGCACTTCCGGTTTATTCCGATTTTTTTCAACAACTCGGAATTTTCAACAAAATAATTTAATTCTATTAATATTATTTTAGATGGGCAGAATTGTCGTTAATAACTTGAATAGCACTTTAGATGGAAACTTAACCCCACCCCTCCCCCCAAAAGTGCCCTTCACTGCATTTTCCCGGAGAAAGGTTTCAAATAAAAATTGTAGCTCTTTGTATGTGTGGTTGATTTATGACGTTTAAAGAAAATCGTCGGAGCCATTTTTGAGAAAATCGCAAAAAAGTAAAAAATCCAACTAGTAAAGTGGTACTTCCGGTGAGGAATTTTGACAGATAACGTAGTGTCAGATCCCATGGTGATACCTAAACGGAATATCAAGTTTCAACTTTCTACGGTTTTTCGTTTTTGAGCTATGATATTCACATACATACGTACATAAATACACAAACAGTCCACTTGCTAAAAACAACATTTTGGACTCAGGGGACCTCAAAACGGATATTTTCCGGTGAAAACTCGATATCGAAAATTTGACACTATTACAAAACTTCCTCGTACTAAGGAGGTACTAGAAAAGTAAAAAAAGCATCATGATGATGGGCGAAGGCCTAAATCGGTCGATGACCACACACAAAGAAGCGGTATCACGTGAAATTATCTCTGATGCTTTCCGGCTTTGCGGAGCCAACCACAACAATAAAATTTGTCTCAGAGACATTTTCCATGGTAGCCTGCTTCATTTTGTGGTCATCGACCGGTTTCGGGCGTTCGCCCATCTTCAGGATGCGTTTTTCAGACAGTGTGCCAACACAGACTCGTACAGAGACTTAGTTTCACACTAACTCCATCCACAACAAACCACCACAACAAATAAAATTTGTCAATTACAGTTTTCTGTTGTTTCTTTTTTTTCTGACGAACGTAAGAGAAAGTTGTGTGAGTGTTTCACACCAGATTTTTTTTTTTTTTTATAAATTATTATTCAAGTATTACTATATTACTAATTGAATTATATGAAAGTAAACATTTATGGTTTAAAAAGATGTGTATATGAAGTTTGTGTAAGAGGTAAAAGGGATAGTGGTAAAGGCCGACAGTAGCGGTACATTAAGAGCTAATGAGGGGAAATAATGGAAAATCAATGTTGGCAAAATGATCTAGACAGAGAAGTGTAACCAGCAGGAGGACGAGCTGCCCAAGAGTATGAGAGATGTCAGTTTTATTCAAGAGAGAGAGTGAGTGAGAGAGAGAAAACTGGACTGAAAAGAGAAAGAGAAGAGAATTGACTAAGAGAAGCCAATGTGAGATTTTGTTTACGTGTATATGTGGTAGTGAAACAGTGAGGGGGTGGAGGTGGGGAATTCATAACACAAACGAGAGTTTAAAAACGTTAAAGCAAGATATGGCTGGTGGCGTTGTTGTTGTGGTGGCAGTGGATGCTGCTACTATTTCCCTCCCACACTGTAACCTCCCTGTTAGTGTTGTTACCTCTCTCTAACTGTTATAACCTTCAATCTCTCTCTCGCTTTATTTATTTTTTTTTTTTTCCTTCTTTTCTCTTTTTATACCCACATTTCTCCCCTATTTCCTTTTTGCACACTTTTTTTTTTACCCTCCGCAGATCAATTTTTTAATGCGGACACAGAGGTGGCTAGTAAAAACTTTACTTGTTTATTTAACTATCCCCCCCCCAAATCTTTTTATATTACATACAAAACAAAACCAATAAAATTTACGTCAGTTATTATGTTATCTGTAATTGTTAGTATTACTTTTTATAACTTCCTACAAACATTTAATGGATGAAGTAATGAGTAATAATTACTTTTGTAAACAAATAATTTTTCATAAAACTTTCCTCGTTTTTTTTTTTCTCAGAATTTTTTCAAATTTCCATTTTATTTGGAAATATGCAGGTATCGGCCTTATGATGACACACCCCTCTGATAGCTTCTTTTTTTTTTGCTGCTTAAGGAGTATTGCGATGTGTCAAACTTTCGATTTTTTTTTTTTTTGTTTTCTTTAATTTAAGGCGCGTCAACATCTATAGACATTGGCGCCCGGAGCGTTCTTAGTGCACTGCCGGCCACCGGACACTTGTTCTTTCGATACACACAACACTATGCATCACCGGACAGTGAGCTGTAGAGGCTCCTAGGAAAAAAACATCTAAGGGTAACACAGCTGGACTCGAACCCGAGTCCTTCGCATGCGAGTCCAGTACGCAAAACTTCTGTAGAGTTAAGATTTGTTTTTTCTTTTTTTCTGACGAAATGAACCCTAACGTCAAAATGTTTACTTCATACATGTTCCATAAGGGTATATAAAAAAAATCTGGTGTGAAACACTCACCCAACTTTCACTTACTCCAGTTCTCAAAATGATAAATTGACAAATTTTATAGTTTGTGTACCCAAATTTAATGAAATTCGTCGAAAACTGAAAAAACTGCTCAGTAAAAGCGCACTTCCGGTTTACTAATTTTCTTGAAACTCGGAATTTCAGCCATCTATTTATTTCTAACTAATTATGTTTGGATGATAGAATTTGTACAATGAACTAGGATAGCACTTTGATGAAAATCTAACCCCACCCCTCCCCTAAAAGTGCCCTTAAAAGAAATTTTCCCAGAGAAATGTTTTAGATAAAAGTTGTAGATCTTTGCATGTTTAGTTTATATCGAAGTTTCCAAAAAAATCGTCAGAGCCATTTTTGAGAAAATTGCGAAAAAGTGAATAAATCATTTAGTAAAGTGGTTAAGTAAACGCACTTCCGGTTATCCGATTTTTTTCAACAACATATTTAATTCTAATTAACATTATTTAGATGGCAGAATTGTCTAATAAACTGAAATAGCACTTTAGGGGTAACCGTAACGCACCCATCCCACAAAAGTGCCCTTCAGTCCATTTTCCCGGAGAAATGTTTCAAATAAAAGTTGTAGCTCTTTGTATGTGTGGTTGATGTTTGGAGTTTAAAGAAAATCGTCGGAGCTGTTTTTGAGAAAATCGCAAAAAAGTAAAAAAATCTAACTAGTAAAGTGGTACTTCCGGTTGAGGAACTTTGACAGATAACGTAGTGTCAGGTCCCACGGTGATAACTAAACGGAATATCAAGTTTCAACTTTCTACGGTTTTTCGTTTTTGAGCTATGCTGTTTCACATACATACATACACACACACAGACCACTTTGCTAAAAACCACTTATTTTTGACTCAGGTGACCTCAAACGGATATTGTTCCGGTGAAAACTCGATATCGAAAATTTGACACGATTAAACAATACTTCCTCTTACTAGGAGTAAGAGAATGTAAAAAAAAATGACTTAAAGCCCATACACGTACCTATGAACATTACAAACACGATATTATATTTAATCATTAGACTCTGCAAAGTGTTTCTATACATATTATGTTATCTTCAGATATTCAGTAATTTAAAACAAAGAGGAAGTCACGTGAGTGTTTTTATACGAGTGTAATCTATCATTGTTTTTAAATGATGTGGAAAAATTGTCACATTTACAAAAATGAATCGCCATAAAAAAAAAAAAAAATGAATTCCAATTTATGACATGTGGTTTACTACGTGGTGCTTATTATATACAAACTATTGTTTGATCATTTTATTGTTTTACACTCTTAATACACAAAACAGTGTATGGAATTTAATTGGTTTTTATCCAAAGATAACAATTGATTTTTTGACAAAAATGGAAAGTTTTTAACAAAATATAAACACATTTCGTGAAAAAAAACTTTACAACTTTAAAAAAATTATGGGGAATGAAACACTCCAAGGTCATTACTGCATTTCACCGCAGATCTAATTTTACAGATTTTTTTGTTGTTTTTTTTTTTTTTTTTTTTTTGTCTTCGTAATTAGACTTTTTACTAAAAAATATGAAAGTATTTTTTGACTGTTTGATGAATTATGTTATGAAGAAATTTGTTGAGGATCGGTCAAGAAAGAAAGATATTCAATTATGCCAACGTTTCGACAGAGTTTTTTTGGCTTTGTCAAGGCTTTAAATATATAGATAGTCCTCAAGATATGAATTTTTTTTTTTTTTTAACATTTTATTGAACATTTACAACTACACGAAATGGTACAATAAGTAAAACAGATGTATGTACATACGAGGTGTGTAAATTAAGTAATGAGACTGATTTTCTAGTGTTCGATGTGGCAACACTGGAGACGCGGCGCATGCGTGGTATAGCAAGTAAACATCTGATACACGTCCAGTGCAAATTTGAAAATGCTAGAGTTGTTGCACTGTCCGTAGTGACTTTTTTTGTGAGCAAGGTTTTTTATCAGTGCGTTTTAAAAATGAGTGACATCAATTACGAGCAACGTTGTGCTATCAGGTCTTTGCTTTAGACTTGGGCACAGTGCAACGGAAACGTTTGAAAAACTGTGCCAGGCCTATAGAGACAATGTTTTGTCGAGAGCACAGGTTTTTTAGGTGGTTTAAGTCGTTTGCAAAAGGAAGGGAATCAATTGAAGACGAGCCTCGCAGCGAAAAGCCTTCATCTTCAAGAACCGACGAAAATGTTGGCAGAATCCGCGATCGTCGTTTGACAGTCCGAATGATCGGCGAAGAGTTGAATTTGACTCACACAACCGTTCATCAAATTTTGACTAATGAATTGGGGATGAGAAAAATTTGTGCAAAAATGGTTCCGAAAAATCTTTCACATTAATGAGTATTTGGCCAGTAATAACATTCCTGTGGCTCCTCAGCCTCCTTATTCACCCGACTTGAGTCCATGTGACTTTTTTTTGTTCCCCAAATTGAAAAATCACCTCATGGGACGTCATTTTGGAACATTGGAGAATATTCAAACAGCCGTAACTGACTAACTGAAGTCTATTCCAGTATCCGAGTTCCAGCACTGCTATGACGAATGGAAGAATCGTCTCCAGCGTTGTGTGGCTTCCCAAGGTAGTTACTTTGAAGGGGACAATGTTGAATTGTAATTTTATTTGAATAATAAAAAGATAAAAAAATCAGTCTCATTACTTAATTTACACACCTCGTATATGTGGCGTGACAGTCGTGAATGGCGATCATCCAGCGATCCAGTTGGTTGCGGGGCCATCGACGCATTAGCCGTCTTGGAGAATGAAGGAGAGTGTGGTTGAGAAAAGATTGGCTGCTGAAGGATTGGGGTGTGATTTTAAGTTTTGATGAAATTTATTGTATCGAGTTTTGACAAGTTCAGAGATGAATGGAATGTTGAAATCTATGTGTATACTATGATTGCATACATAAAAGGGAGCGTTTAATAAGCGACGGAGTATTTTAGATTGAAGTGTTTTTGTAGTCTGTTGATGTTGGATCGTTTAGCCGTTCTGTAAAGCTCAAGTCCGTTAGTCTATATTGGTGCAAGTAAAGAAGTATACAATCGTCGTTTATTCTGCAATGTTAGTTTTGAGCGTTTGTCAAGTAGTATATTTTACGATTAGGCTTTCTTACACTACCCTGCTGCTATATCCTTAAATGTGCCGTATTTGTACTAGAACATCCAAATAAGTTCCGGCGTAGAGGGGAAGTACATAACATTACGACAAGGCAAAACAACTTATTGGCGTGCACATCGGACTTCAAAAGTTGGAAAAAGCTCACTATACGAGGTGTGTAAATTAAGTAATGAGACTGATTTTTTTATCTTTTTTTTTATTCAAATAAAATTACAATTCAACATTGTCCCCTTCAAAGTAACTACCTTGGGAAGCCACACAAATCTGGGGGGGGGGGGGGGGGGAAGACGATTCTTCCATTCGTCATAGCAGTGCTGGAACTCGGATACTGGAATAGACTTCAGTTGGTCGGTTACGGCTGTTTGAATATTCTCCAATGTTCCAACATGACGTCCCTTGAGGTGATTTTTCAATTTTGGGAACAAAAAAAAGTCACATGGACTCAAGTCGGGTGAATAAGGAGGCTGAGGAGCCACAGGAATGTTATTACTGGCCAAATACTCATTAATAGAAATCGCGGTGTGACACGGAGTATTGTCGTGATGCAACACCCACTTGTTTTTGATGTTTGGTCTCATACGAAGTCTCATGTCAAATTCAACTCTTCGCCGATCATTCGGACTGTCAAACGACGATCTGAACGCACGAGATCGCGGATTCTGCCAACATTTTCGTCGGTTCTTGAAGATGAAGGCCTTCCGCTGTGAGGCTCGTCTTCAATTGATTCCCTTCCTTCTGCAAACGACTTAAACCACCTAAAAACCTGTGCTCTCGACAAAACATTGTCTCCATAGGCCTGGCACATTTTTGCAAACGTTTCCGTTGCACTGTGTCCAAGTCTGAAGCAAAACCTGATAGCACAACGTTGCTCCTAATTGGTGTGGCTCATTTTTAAAACGCACTGAAAAAACCTTGCTCACAAAAAAAGTCACTACGGACAGTGCAACAACTCTAGCATTTTCAAATTTGCACTGGACTTGTATCAGATGTTTACTTGCCCTACCACGCATGCGCCGCGTCTCCAGTGTTGCCAGATCGAACACTAGAAAATCAGTCTCATTACTTAATTTACACACCTCATATATGGCCGCTAAAATCTATAATTGTTTGCCTGAGTCTTTGCTTCAGGTGAGCCTATCAAAAAATAAATTTAAAAAAGAACTTAATAAATATTTACTAAATAAAAATTATTACTCCATAAACGAGTACCTCTGTAAATGATGGAAACTTTTTCTTTTACACTTTACTTTAATTTTTTGACACTGTTCTGTACCTTTGGTGCTGTACGAATAAAGTATCTATCTATCTATCTATAGCTAGAAGTTTGTATTGTTTGTTTAGCTCAGAGGTGGTTCCAAGTTAGTCTTTTGTCTAGGTATATTCAAAAGTACCGCACGTGGTCGGCTGATGGAGTAGGAGTGTTGTACAGGAAGAGTTGTACGTTTAAGTGTAAAAATTATGTATTTAGATTTTGTTGGGTTAATTTTTATGCGCCATTTTTGTAGCCAGGGTTCTTAATGAGTGAAGATGAGATTGTAGATAGCGGACAGTAGTTACAGGGATCAGCATGTATAGAAAGAATGGCAGTGTCTCAATGGCAAAAGTGTAAATGGAGGTGTTGAGATTAGGAGGTAAGTCGGCTTTGTAGATTGTGTAGAGGAGAGGAGCTAAGACGCTACCTTGTGGTACTCCAGCAAGGATACGATAGGGAAAAATAATTTATGGTAGAACTTTGAAACTTACACCATTTTTTTACAGCACAAAAGAATTAAAAATAGAAAATTAAAAGTTACTAGTGGCTTTTGTTAAATCATCTACAGAGAAATAAAAAGAAAATAACTAATTGTTCAATTACTTTAGTGATGTATGTAATCACTAAATGCTCAGTTACTTTCATAGGATCCGAACAGCGAAGAAGCAGACATTATCAAAAGAAGCAGTTGAATCAAACATTAGTTACTCCCCACCTAGACCAGACTAGGGAGGGAGATTTCGATTCATATATATATATATATAAAGCTACAAAAGAACAATTCAGGACAGAGTTTTTACAACAGTCTTCCACACCAATCAGAAAACGTCATTTCTACTTTCTCATTTACTCAACCAGTCTGTCTCTCTCTTTATAATTCTGTCGCTATATTATTCTCTAACATTTATTAACTGTGTAAAGTCCTCACAGTTTCTATTCTATTATACAGTGTTCAGCATATGTCCCAGCTTATTTCTTAACATCCTAAATCTATCTCTTTAATACTCTCTCACACAAATACATTATACACGGATCATAACGAAATGGCAGTTTAGATTTATGTATTTTAACAACGCAGCGTTTTTAGAAACTTCTTAAATTTAATCTTTCCTGAAAAAAGTATTCAAGTAAATAGTCGTATGGATGACAGTTTTAACATGCATCCAATTTTCTAAGGAATGTATGCAAGATAAAAAAATCTGGTGTGAAACACTCACTCCAACACTTTCTCTTACTCCAATTCTCAAAATTGTAATTGACAAATTTTATAATTTGTGCACCAAATTTAATGAAATTTGTCGAAAACTGAAAAAACTATTCAGTTAAAGCGCACTTCCGGTTTACTGATTTCCTTTAAACTCGGAATTTTGGTCATCTATTTATTTCTAATTAATTTCATTTGCATGATAGAGTTGTATAATCAAGTATGATACCACTTTAGAGGAAGCTATAACCCTACCCCACTCCTAAAAGTGCCCTTAAATGAATTTTTCCAGAGAAATGTTTTATATAAAAGTTGTAGTTCTTTAAATGTTTAGTTTATATATGAAGTTTCAAGGAAATCGTTGGTGCCAGTTTTGAGAAAATCGCGAAAATGTGAAAAAATCATTTAGTAAAGTAAAACAAAAGCATTTCCGGTTATCCGACTTTTCCTCAAACTCGGAATTTCAACAACATATTTAATTCTAATTAACATTATTTAAATGACCGAATTGTGTATTAAACTGAAATAGCACTTTAGAGGTTAACCTAACCCCACCCCTCCCCCAAAAGTGCCTTAATGAATTTTCCCAGAGAAATGTTTCAAATAAAAGTTTAGTATTAAGTTGTAGCTTCTGTTGTTATGTAGTTTATATATCACAAGTTTAAAGAAAAATCGTTGGACCCATTTTTGAGAAAGACCGCTTTTTTTTTTTTCTTTTTAATTTTTTTTTTTTTTTGCTGCTTAAGAAGAAGTATTGCGATGTGTCAAACTTTCGATTTTTTTTTGTTTTATTTAATTTAAGGCGCGTCAACATCTATAGACATTGGCGCCCGGAGCGTTCTTTGTGCACTGCCGGCCACCGGACACTGTTCTTTCGATACACACAACACTGTGCATCACCGGACAGTGAGCTGTAGAGGCTCCTAGGAAAAAAAAATCTAAGGGTAACACAGCTGGACTCGAACCCGGGTCCTTCGCATGGGATTCCAGTACTCAAAATATTTGTAGCGTTAAGGTTTGTTTTTTCTTTTTTTTCTGACGAAATTAACCCTAACGTCAAAATGTTTATTTCATACATGTTCCATAAGGGTATATAAAAAATCTGGTGTGAAACACTCACACAACTTTCACTTACTCCAGTTCTCAAAATGATAATTGACAAATTTTATAGTTTGTGTACCAAATTTAATGAAATTCGTCGAAAACTGAAAAAACTGCTCAGTAAGAGCGCACTTCCGGTTTACTCATTTTCTTGAAACTCGGAATTTCAGCCATCTATTTATTTCTAACTAATTATGTTTGGATGATAGAATTGTATAATCAACTAGGATAGCACTTTGAAGAAAATCTAACTCCACCCCTCCCCTAAAAGTGCACTTAAAAGATTTTCCCAGAGAAATGTTTTAGATAAAAGTTGTAGATCTTTGCATGTTTAGTTTATATACGAAGTTTCAAAAAAATCGTCGGAGCCGTTTTTGAGAAAATCGCAAAAAAGTAAAAAATCTAACTAGTAAAGTGGTACTTCCGGTTGAGGAATTTTTACAGATAACGTAGTGTCAGCTCCCACGGTGATGCCTAAATGGAATATCAAGTTTTAACTTTCTACGGTTTTTCGTTTTTGAGCTATGCTGTTCACATACATACACACACACACAGTCCATTGCTAAAAAC
Source organism: Triatoma infestans (assembly GCA_011037195.1). Classification (NCBI taxonomy): domain Eukaryota; kingdom Metazoa; phylum Arthropoda; class Insecta; order Hemiptera; family Reduviidae; genus Triatoma; species Triatoma infestans. The sequence continues at coordinate 55,945 of JAAEAF010008449.1, forward strand.
CACTTTTTTGGACTCAGGACCTCAAACGGATATTTCCGGTGAAAACTCGATATCGAAAATTTGACACGATTACAATACTTCCTCTTACTAGGAGTAAGAGAAAGTAAAAAAAAATTAAAAATTCTGAATGAGAACCTATGTAATTCTTTCAAGAATTCCAAATACGTGATCAATTCTTTTATTTTTTTTTTTAACCCTCAGAAATTACTGATTTCAAAACCAACTTTCTTATTTCAAATTAAACCATATATTATTTTTTTTTAACAAATTCTATTTTTTCATGAACGAGAACAATTCGATGAATAGTCTCAGATTCCTCAACCGTGGGTTAATATAGACCGTAGTTAATGAAACAAGCAAAAATATATATCTAATTTAAAAAAAAAAAAATCAGTTAATAAAATATATTCAATTTTAATAACTAAGTATAAAATTGTTTGAACGAAAAAAAAAAATTAATGAAAAGTGATAAACATTTAGTGAAGGTTATAATATATAACAAGAAGAATTTCATATTTATTAAGGTTATTTATTATCAGGTAAACTCTATGGTGTTTTTTAAAAATAAAAACCTAATCGATCATTTCCGACAAACATCGGCTATTATCGTAGTTTTTTCTTTCATTTAATGTAGTAGCAACGAAAAAACTTTAATTAGAATTTTGTGAAAAAAAACTCTATCTAGTCTGGAATAAATACGATTTCCTCTTATTATTGTTAATAATGACAAAAAATTTCCATGCAACATTTATTTGAAACATTTCTTTGGAAAAATTCATTTAAGTGAGCTTTTTGGTGAGGAGTGGGGTTAAGTTTTTTTCTAAAATGCAGTTTTAATTTACATTACAATACTATCATCATCCATATAATATTAATTAGAAATAAATATGTTGCCTATATTTCGAGTTTGAAGGATATCGATTGACCGGAAGTGTGTTTCACTTAATTTTTTACTTTCTCTTACTCCTACTAAGAGGAAGTAATTATTGTAATCGTGTCTAATTTTCGATATTGAGTTTTCGCCGGAAATATCCGTTTCCGGAGGTCCACTGAGTCCAAAAAAGTGGTTTTTAGCAAAGGTCTCTGTGTGTGTGTATGTATGTGAGTGAACAGCATAGCTCAAAAACGAAAAATCGTAGAAAGTTCAAACTTGATATATTACGTTTAGGTATCACCATGGGATCTGACACTACGTTATCTGTCAATATTCCTCAACCGGAAGTACTACTTTACTAGTTGGGTTTTTTACGTTTTTGCGATTTTCTCAAAAATGGCTCCGACGATTTTCTTTAAACTTGTTATATCAACTACACATACAAAGAGCTACAACTTTTATTTGAAACATTTCTCCAGGAAAATTCATTTAAGGGCACTTCTAGGGGAAGGGTGGGGTTAGGTTTCCATCTAAAGTGCTATTTCAGTTTATTAGACAATTCTGTCATCTAAATGTATGTTAATTAGAATTAAATATGTTGTTGAAATTCCAAGTTTGAAAAAAATCAGATAACCGGAAGTGCGTTTGTTTTGACACATTACTAAATGATTCTTTCATTTTTTTCGCGATTTTCTCAAAAATGGCTGCGACGATTTTCTTGAAACTTCATATACAAAATAAAAATGCAAAGATCTACATCTTTTATTTAAGACATTTCTCTGGAAAAATTCATGTAAGGGCAGTTTTAGGGGAGGGGTGGGGTTGCAGCTTCCCCTAAAGTGGTATCATAGTTGATTATACAATTCTATCATCCAAACAAAATTAATTAGAAATAAATAGATGGCCAAAATTCCAAGTTTTAAGAAAATTGTAAGCCGGAAGTGCGCTTATACTGAACAGCTTTTTCAGTTTTCGAAGAATTACGTTATATTTGTATACACAAACTATAATATTTGTCAATTATAATTTTGAGAACAGGAGTAAGAGAAAGTTGTGTGAGTGTTTCACACCAGATTTTTTTTTTAAACTTAGTATATCGACTTCACATACAAATGAGCTACAAACTTTTATTAGAAAGCATTTCACCGGAAAAATTCATTTAATTTAATTTTTGGGGGAGGTGTGAGGTTTTATGTTTACCTCTAAAGTGTTATTTTAGTTTAATTATACAATTCTAAATATGTTGTTAAAGTTCTGACTTTGAAGAAATTCGATTGATTGCAAGTATGTACGTTTTTACTGAAGTAATTTTAATTTTATACGGTATTATCCAAAAATACACCTAATGATTTCATTAAATTTGTTACACTAACTATAAATACATAGACCTATCACATTTTATTGGGTACTTTTTTCAGAAATACTTCGTTTAACGAAGTTTTGGGTGAGGAGGACTATATGGTTTCCTTAAAAAGTCATTTTCAATCAATATTAGATTCTCCAATTAATATAAAATTAAAGACAAGCAAATATTTAGTAAAAAAAAAAAAAAAAAAAATCTGGTGTTAAACCCTCAAAAATTTTTTCAAATTTGTGATGACAAAATTTAATGAAATTCGTCGATGTTTTTATGGATAAAATCGAGAAAGCTGAAAAAAAAAAACTGTTCAGTAAAAAAGCACTTCCGTTTTACTAATTTTGGTTTTGAAACTCAGAATTTTTTTTGGCAACCTATTTATTTCTAATTAATTTTCTAAAATTTAATACATTTTATTAACTGATTTTTTTTTTTTAAATTAGATATATATTTTTGCTTGTTTCATTAACTACGGTCTATATTAACCCACGGTTGAAGAATCTGACAGTAGCTCATCTGTCAAAATTCCTCAACCGGTAGTACCATTTTACTTGTTGTTTTTTTTTTACTTTTTTGCGTTTTTCTCAAAAATAGCTCCGACAATTTTCTTCAAACTTGGTAGATCAACTACACATACAAAGAGCTATAACTTTTATTTAAAATGTTTCTCTGGAAAAATTCATTTAAGGGCAGTTATGGGGGAGAGGTGGCGTTAGGTTTTCATCTAAAGTGCTATTTCATTTTATTAAATAATTATATCATCTAAATAGTGTTAATTAGAATTAAATATGTTGTTGAAATTCTGAGTTTGAAAAAAATGGGATAACGGGAAGTGCGCTTAATTACCACTTGACTAAATGATTTTTCATATTTTCACGATTTTCTCAAAAATGTCTCTGACGATTTTCTTTAAACTTCGTATATAAACTACACATACAAAGATCTACAACTTTTATTTAAAACATTTCTCTGGGAAAATTCATTTAAGGGCACGTTTAGGGGAGGAATAGGGTTGTTTTTCCTTAAATCGCTATAGAATTCTGTTGATTATAGAATTCTACCATTCAAACAAAATTAATTATAAAAAAATAGATGGCCAAAAATTTCAAGTTTTAAGAAAATTAGTTACGCCGGAAGTGCGCTTTTACTGGACAGTTTTTTCAGTTTTCGACGAATTTCGTTATATTTGGTACACAAACTATAACCTTTGCCAATTCTAATTTTGAGAACTGGAGTAAGAGAAAGTTGTGTGAGTGTTTCACACCAGATTTTTTTTTTTTTTGTAAGGAGGGGCCAATGCACTGCGATCTTTCGATCTATTGTGCTGTGTCTCCTGGGAGCCGCAGGCTGCTCACACACAGCACCCGACCATATGTTCCAATGAGTAACCTCGCGGGATCTAGGGATGATATATCCCCCTCCTCCACATGTAGCTACCCAGGTTCTTTCACTTTCCAAACCCAGCTTCGTCAGATGTTCTCTGAGTTGGCAGTGCTCCGTGAGGAAACCCGTAAGAACGCGGAGCTTGTTCTTACTCAAGCCGATGTAGGCCTCCGATCTCCGTTGGTTTTAATTTCCCAGGCAGATCTTGGCCTGCCGCAAACTGGGAAGGGAGTTCCTGAGTTGAGATCTCTTTGCCTCCTCCTCCTCCTTCCTAAGTTCTTCCAAGAGAAATTTGGGCGCTGACCCCACAAATAGGTTCCGGCCCTAGAAGCGGGGTCGTAGCACCAATCTTCGCCACGCATCAGTCAGGAAAGGCTATTTTGTTGCCTTTTTCTGTTTCTAATGTGAATTGTGTGCGTGGGTGATATGCGTTAAAGGTTTGAAGAATAATAGTCCTGTTAGGAAATGTGGTCTGGATTAACGGTGAAAAACAAATCATCTACATACTTGATGATAGAAGAAATAAAATTTTGGAGAGAAGGAAGAAGGATAGAATCGATTAAATCGTCCATGATTATGTTGGCAATGACCTGGAATCAGGCAATTTCTTTCAAAACTTTCTCTTATTCCTAGTTGGAGAAAGTATTGCGTTTGTGTTTTGGAAATTGAATTTTCACCGGAAAGATATGTTTGGAAAACCCTTGTGTGAGTGTGTGAGTGTGTGTGTGTGTGTGTGTGTAAACAAAATATTTCAAAAACTGAAATATCGCAGAAAGTTTAAACTTTAATATACCATGTAGTTAGATAACCGGAAGTGCGACCGGAATTCATCAACCGGAAGTACGACTTTATTAATTTTTTTTTTTTTTTATAGTTTTCCCAAAATTTACTATAACGATTTTCTTCAAAATCTTGGAATTCTAATTGTTTATAAATAAAACCTATTATGTTTATTTGTTACCTTCCCCCCCCCCAACACAAAAAAAAGTTTTTAAATCGTTCTAAGGAATTGCAAATGTTATATCCGGGGTTAGTTCAGTGTTATGTACGCGCTCTTCTGGCCTACAATATAATCACTTCTCTGCTGCATGGTTTGACTGGTTGGTACTTATTTCTCTATCACCACCACCTCCATATTTATATTGGGACAAATGAATTAACAATTAATAATGTTGTGTTATTATATAATAACTAGGTAAACCCGGCCATGCTCAGTCTGATTTTAATTATTAGGCAAGTAAATAGAAGTATGATAGTGAACATAGATTCAGCAAGAAAACACATCATTCAATTTAATACCCCACTTTGCGTTGCTGTGAACTGAAAGGAAACAATGAAAAAATGTTTTTAACTGAAAGAATGTTTTTAAGAGCTGAATGCGCTGTTCTACCTCCTTCCATCATAGTAGCAGTATTACCTAAAGAAGCAAGTGCTAACGCAATATGGCCGTTTGAACGGATTTTAGCCAGGATTAAGGAAATTAAGAACATTTTTCCAGTTCCACCTGGAGCGTCTAAAAAGTAAATCCACCGGATTGGTTGGTCACAGCTTTGTATGACGGTATCAAATGCTATCTTTTGTTTTTGAAAGAGTTTCAGTGTATTTTCTTGGACGAATAGCTCTGTAAGTCATTTCTGGTGTATGATTGCTCTCTGAGTAGTTCTCTCTCAAATGTTGCATTGATTGTCCTATTCGGTACTGTTACTCTCAATAGTGTGCAAACAACTTGCCACACATTGCAAGACAAAGATCCTCAACGAAGATTAACGCTTCATTGTATATTTCTTCTGTGAAATCCAAGCCATGACGTATTCTTCTGTGCAGAATATCTTCGGCAGAGAGTGCGCCACGATCGCAACTCGTCTGCGTCTGTCTTATTTCTGCCAAACTCACGAAACGCTCGGAATTTCCCGTTTCCATGGGAACTTCGGAATAAAAAGTATATATATAAAACAGTCTTAGAGACATTTTCCGTGGTAGCCTGCTTCATTTTGTGGTCATCGACCGGTTTCGGGCGTTCGCCCATCTTCAGGATGCGTTTTTCAGACAGTGTGCCAACACAGACTCGTATAGAGTAACTTAGTTTCACACTAACTGAGGTATATTTTTAAAAAGATTAAACTCTTAAACTAGGTAAAGGGATGTGGCCAGATGGGTGGGAAAACACGTGTTTGGGTTGTTAAAGGGTAAATTCTTTTCTTACAGTGGACGCAACACGCGGGGATCTAATCTTTAAACTCTGTTGTTGGAGGGAGACTTACTTCACAATTAACTAACCAAAATATTAAGAATATACAAAATAAAAAATGAGATACACAAAATAAATCTAAATAAAATTAATTTATTCGTTGTTTATTTTGTGTATCTCATTTTTTATTTTGTATATTCTTAATATTTTGGTTAGTTAATTGTGAAGTAAGTCTCCCACCAACAACAGAGTTTAAAGATTAGACCCCCGCGTGTTGCGTCCACTGTAAGAAAAGAATTTGCCCTTTAACAACCCAAACACGTGTTTTCCCACCACCCATCTGGCCACATCCCTTTACCTAGTTTAAGAGTTTAGTCTTTTTAAAAATATACCTCAGTTAGTGTGAAACTAAGTTACTCTATACGAGTCTGTGTTGGCACACTGTCTGAAAAACGCATCCTGAAGATGGGCGAACGCCCGAAACCGGTCGATGACCACAAAATGAAGCAGGGCTACCACGGAAAATGTCTCTGATGCTTTCCAGCTCTGCAGAACCAACCACCACAACAAAACAGTCTTATATAGAAATGTAACGTTGTGTAAAAATTTCAAGTCAATCTATCGACTACTTTTCGAGTTTTGCGGCCATAAACATACGGATGCTGAATTTTTATATATATATATATATATATAGATAATTGTATTCACTATTATCAGCATGAGTGTTTTACACCGAATGTTAATTTTCATTATTATCGATAAATAAATTGTTACATTATCACAGTCTTGATATAAGATATTCCATTGCTAATCTACATATTATGAGTAAAGTTTTTTATTTTGTTTTTTAAGATCTCCTTTCTTATCGAAACGACTTTTAAATTGAAAACAAGGTATTATTATCTTACTCTCATCATTTTTTTTTTTGTTAAATTGAAATAAATTTAATTTAATATATTAGTTTCTTATAAAAGAGAGATTTTTATACAATACCATATTATTAAAAAAGAGAAACATATATATATATATTATATATTTTTTAAATATTTCAATTTTACTAAAATTACGGTTGCAATTAAGGCTTTTAGTTTGGTTATTTTTAGATTTATCAGTATGTGACCTTTTACACGTTGAATAGCTCTCTGGCCAAAACACAATGTATCCAACAAATCTACATTGAATTATTTGGATATATAATAAATTATGAGTTTTTATTTTAACTTTCTGAGGTTTTTTTACTTTCTCTTACTCCTAGTAAGAGGAAGTATTGTAATCGTGTCAAATTTTCGATATCCAGTTTTCACCGG
>JAAEAF010008450.1:0-27891 GCA_011037195.1 Triatoma infestans
AAAAAAAAAAAATCAAAAACCTAATGCTTTAATCGCAATTTCGGTTAGCAGATTTTCTTCAAATTTGGCATTTTCCCAAATTTTAGATTATTAAGGTGGAAGAACCTCCCAGAACTCTCAAAAAATCAATTTTCCCTAGAAAATGTTCCCCAAATAAAAGTGATAGTTGTATACTATAGTAGTGTAGATAGTATACCAAGTTAAAAAAAAAAAAAAATCGTTGGAGCCGAAACTGAAAAAGTCGCGAAATTGCAATTGCGGTTGACGGATTTTGTGCGAAACCTTCTTGCCAGATGCGGTGGTATTACCCTAAAGAAAATAATCAAGTTTGAGCTATCTGCGACTTTTTATTTTTGCGATATTAACTTAATAAGAAAAAATAAATACTCAATTTATTCAAACAGAAAATAAATAAAATAATAGCAAGAAATTACTATTATATTTCAGCAAAATACTATAGTATTTTTTTTATTTTTTTTTTTTAAATTAACTCAGCAAATATTTTCAAACAAACAAAAAAAAAAAATCCTAACATGGGAACTTTAGAAACCCTTATGTGACTTTTTAAGGTAATTTCTTTATTCTGCCAAAGTTTTAGTAACACTATGGAATTAGTTACAGTGTAAATGGTTGCCCGTTAGCGAAATAGGTTTTAGATACTTAGTACGTGGTCTAGCATGTATTGGCTTCCTCTTTGACTTGTAGAAAATGCCGCCTGATGACCATAAGACTTTTTGTATTAGTGTACATGTCAAACAATACTGCCAAATAACTCACTGCCAATATATAACTAAGATGAATGGATCACAAATATCCCCCTCCCACCCCACAATGAACAAAGACAAGTTTTTAACAATAAAAAAAAACTGCCATAAAAGAATAGAAAATATGTTAAGTTGTACAAAAACAACTGTCTTTTCTTTTTTATTTCATTGTAAATAATAAAACAACTTTACGGTTTTTTAAAAAAAGTAGTTAATTATTGAATGTTTCTTTTATTATACAAGTGACTTTTTATTTCATTACAATTCAAATTTTTGAAAGAAGATGGCTAAGAAAAATAAAACTTGGTTTCGACTGTAAATTTGTTTGTATATAACATTGCAACATTGATTTCTTTTTTCTAATATATTCGAAACTATGAAAAATGATTATTATGCAGCTACTAAAAAAGTATCTAAATAATATTTTCTAATCATTTAAATGCATATAACTTATAAAGACAAAAATTAATCTGATGTAAAACCATTCACTCTTTCGCATTCTGAAATTTGCATAGTTTTAACTAACAATTTTTTTTTGTTTTATTGCAATCGTTTATTAATGTGATGATTATTACGTCTAAAATTTAGTGATAAAAGTACAACTTTCACAACTAGAATGTGAATTACACACTACTTTCTCTCACTCGCCAAGTATTGATGTTTATTGCGTGGTTCTGGGTTCAATTCCTTGTATTCTATTTGGTTATGAGTAAACTATGTTTACATCCTCTTCCGTCTACGACACCACATCAGCATTTGGACGTTAAGCATGCCTAAAAAAAAAACAGGAATTACATTATGCTTACTTCAAGGCGACTTATAAATTACTTCTATCCTTAACTATTGTATAAAACGACGATTAAATGTGATTTAAGTCAGCGGTTCTCAATCTTTTGCATTTTGTTGCCCCTTTTGAACAATTTTGCGCCCCCTACATAATATAAGATAATGAGATAGATACAAGTAACCCAATTTCACGGGAATTTAAACTCAATTTGGTTTTTCTTTATAGAAATTGGTTTTACTGCTGTAGCTGCTTTAAAATCTAAATATAGAAGCATATATCAAATAGAAAGGGAGCTGATAGTGACTATTTCGTATATAAAACCAAATTTGCCTGTATACTTCAAAACAGGCACCATTATTAGTCATTAGATTTATGTCCTAGAAATGTTTTATTTCAATGCTTTCGTTTTAATTATATTTTAAATTAATAAAAAAATATATCTTACGCGTTGTCTTGTTCATTTATTTGACGCCTCACTTGTAAAGTTACAGCGCCTCCCCTAGGGAGCACGCCCCACAGTTTTAGAACCGCTGATTTAACTAGTTGTTTATCTATATCCCTATCTTCCAAATTTTAAATTGATTTCCACAAAACTTCTGCACACAGAAGAGTAACTTTTTACGTCACTGAAGTGACCGTTTACTATTTCAAGAAGAGGTGATGATACTCATCTCTTGCCTTCCCACTTATAAATCAGGCTTTTGACAAGTAAAGACATAATGGACTCCTCTTCAAATTCGAGTAAATGTGCCTGGCAGATATTATAGGAAATTAATCTGTCAGATAGAGTCATTACCGAACAAATTGAGAAGCTTCTAGAAGCACATTTGGACCGACATTATATCCTCTCTGTACAAATTACATACAACTAACCGTACATCCCGTCACTAGGGTCCTACAATTTGCGCGTCTTCTAAATATAAACACGAATTTCTCAGACATAGGAAAATAGAATTTAATGAAATGACAATTACACAAAAAACAAACTTCTGGGAGTAAATTATCTAGCCAGTTCCTCAGAGATCCTAGTTTTGAGATAGTTCCCAGTAAGAAAAATTGACTAAATTTCTAATTTATCTAAGACACAGATTTTTAATATTCAACAATTCTTTTTCATTTGCAACTCAAATTTAGTAATGTTTGATGAATTAATTTTTTTTGTTTTTGTTTTAATATTTTATTGCTGCACTGCCATTACTAATACCTACCTTCATATTTATAAGTTGTTATGGTTGGTTCCGCAGAGCTGGAAAGCATCAGAGATATTTTCTTGAGATATTACCTCCTCTTTCCTTCATCAAAACTTCCAGGCGGGAAACTTCATCTAAATTAAGCGGGAATTTCGTTTCGTGTGATTAGAGCCCATCTGTCTTGAAGTGCTCTTTCTAGTTCCTGAAGTGTCCCAACATCCCAACTGTTATCCGTCTACGGAGATACTTAATAGTATTTAAGTAAGCCTGGAGAAGGGGCAGGCCAGTTAAGACATATTATTGTTGTTGTTATTTGTACACAGGTTTCGAGAAAAACTGCTAAACTTATAATCTTGAACTAATCTCTAGGAAAAGGAGGAGAAATCATCAAAAGCATATTCATTTTATCGAAGCTCCATAACTAATAAATAATAATTTTGCAGAGAACTTTTACAATCATTGAAATTCATTGGATTGTTAGTTTTGAGTCAGTCGGATCTTATAGTTAATACAGTACAATTTGTCACTGAGTTTTAATTACAATGGTGGGGCTTAATTTATATCACTTTCATCCCTTGCGGTCTCTTGAATAGCAATAAGGAGAATAATTCATTTGCATATTTAAATTAGCTTATATTATTATTTGGTACAATGAATCATTTCTACTTTCTCTTGCTCCTGATAAGAGAAAGTACTGCGATTGTAAGAAATTTTTCAGAAACAAAAGTTTCGAGGTCCCTTAAGTATAGAAATAAATATTTTTTAGCAAATGTTCTGTATATAAGTGTGTGAATCTATGTTGTGTTGTGTGTATATGTCTGTGAACAAAATAACAAACTTGATGTACGCTTGATAATACCACCGTGTAATGACATGGCAAAGTCATTGACATCGGCAAAGTACACCAAGGAAATAATTTACAACTAGTGGTTCCAGCCGGCTGCTATCAACAAAGGGTGAAAACAGTAACATTGTTGGCCGCCGACAGCCGCGGTCAACCAAACAAACAACAAAGCCTTTTCATCAATTCTCACATCAAAAGGCAGGCACCGCGATAAGTATGGCCACTAAATAAGGTCAGCAAACTACGAAGGTCGCACAAGGCCGCACACTAAGACAGATGTCTTGGTGTGAGTGTGAACAACAGTATATATAAACTCTATGATATACGACGACGGGATTATTATATCATCTACGACCAAACTATACACGAGCGGCAATTCACAGTTATATTCAACTTATCATTCTCGTAGTTGTGCACTTTAGTTCGTTATTTTAACCATTCTAAATTATCAACTATTTATCTTCTATTTATTATTAAGTATTTTATTATAGTTATTAGTTACCATTTATCACGTTTAAATTATTGTTAAAATACAGTTTATTTTTATATAAAAAACCGTTTAATAATTCGAGCACTAACTTCCAAATCTCTCAAACTAACTTCCGCCCTCTTCAAGACATCTGCTACTCCAGGAATTACACATCAAACGATTCCATTACATCTAATATCTGATTCCATTACATCTGGTGGCAGCGGTGGGATCAGACGTCCAATATCTGATTCCATTACAACCGCAACAGACAGCAAGTTTTTAAACATAATCCCTCAACCAAAAAAAAGGGAAACTTTACAAATTCAATTGTTTTTTTGTTTTCACTTTTTTGTGATTTTCTTGTAAATGTCTCCAACGATTTTCTTTAAAGTTCCTTGTGATGTTTTAACAGAAAAATAGCTATCACTTTTAATTTTTGACACGTTTTTTTCCCAGAACATTTATCTTTTTAAAGTACCACTTCCAGTACCAATCTATGATTCCTATAGAATATTATGATACATTAATTGCTTTGCTATAATTCTGTAATGGGATCGGAATCATAAAAGAGTCATAGGATCCAACATTAAATGAATCAAAGTTAGATACTCCTCCCTAGGCCAGACTAGGAAGGGAGAGTTCGATTCATATAAATAGAGCGACAGTTCAGGACAGTTTACGACATTTTACAACAGTACATCCAGTCAGCAACATATCTACTACCATCTTATTCAGCCAGTCTGTCTCTTTATATTTCTCTCGCTACATAACTTCTAACTTAACTGTATAGTTCTTGTAATTTGTGTGTTCTATTCATTATACAGTGTCCAGCATATCATCTAGTTTATTTCTCATTCCTAAATTCATTTTCTCTAATTCTCTTTCCTTCTCACATCCATTACAATTCTAAATTTTGAAGAAAATCGATTTACCAGAAGTGAAACTTTACAAAATAAGAAGTTTTCGAGTTTTTTTGTTTTGTTTGTTTTTTAATTTTCTCAAAAACTATTCCAACGATTTTCTTTAAACATGCAATAAATACTCACTGCATAGATATTATGGATATTTGTTGCATCAATGGGGCTTTACGAGCTTTGAGGAAGTTTATGCCATCGATACGGACAGTTCAGTCAGGTATACTGAATCGTGACCTTCCAGGAAAACACTGACATTGCTTTTGTTTTGGACCCAACGGTCAGATATGAAAGTAATGATCCGAGTCAAGCGGAGAAGGTCCACGAGGAGAAGAGGCAAAATTTACAAGAAGTGTATTCCCCACTTCAAAGAAAAATTTAGAGACCAGTTTGGAGACAAGGTTTACAGGGTGCAGGGCCTGTGGTTTGACTCGAGAGATGTCATTCCAACGGAAACGTCCGCCTTTTTTGGGCGCCAAGTATTGGCATCAGCCTTGATGACTTGCTTCTGATTGTGGAGGGCGTTATTGTTGACTCCCTGGGCATAATATCCCAGCACTTGCACGGTTGAAAATGTTTCATATATTTAAGTATGTTTACCTGAAATTATTTTCTTTTTACGATTGGATATTTTTATAAATAATCAAATGGTTTAAACACATGTCTCTCAATTGATTGGTATGGCTGTGTCATCTAGCAGCTCAACATCGTTGAGCAGCCTTGCTTTACTGAAGTATTTCTCTCCCTAATTTTTAGTTAAAAGAATTTTTCGGAAAACTTAATTTTTGGGGGTATGTTGGGGGAAACTGAGGGTAAGGCTTCATTTTGAAACTGTCATAACATAGCTATGTGCAGAGGATACTATCAGATCAAATAAATGTAATCACCCTCACGTTTACGTAAACACGTAAACAATGCAAGTCAATTAGAGTGTAATAATTACAGTAAGAAAAAGGTCATGTGAATGTATCACACCGGAATTTTTTATATGAGCATTGTTGTTAGTAAGTGATGGTTTATTGAGAAAGGTTGAAATAGTGAGAGAGGAAAACACTTTGTAAAAGGGGGGGACAAGTTCCTCTCCCATGGTGAATAGTATGAATGGAATGCTGTGGCGGTGCCAAGCTGTCTGGGGCATAATGACAGTCAATGGACCACACCCCCTACTAGGCGACAAAAAAAAAAAGGTATCTTCTCACACCTTCATAGATTTATCGTTTCTAACTTACCTGGAACCTACTATAAAGATTATAATCCCACTTATGAAAAACTGACATATTTCTACTTCATTATGTAATAGGATTATTTGTGAATGGAATAAATAAAAAAATAAAAAATAAAAACAGATATAAATTTTAGAAAACTAAAATTTCAATTTGTTATTTCTTTTTAAAAAATTGTTTAAAATAAAAATGATTTTTTTTTTTTTTTTTTTGAAGATAAGACGGGATTTTTAATAAAACTTTTGATGTATAATATTTTCATTTCAAAACTCTGTGTGGGAATACTTTGAAGTGAAGAATAAATGAAGTTTCGAATCATAGGATTAATTAGTTTATTCAATTTCGATTCTTGAATTGTAAATTTATTTGCATTGGAATTTTTTAATTTTTGTTTTATTAAATCCTAAGATTATATTTTCTTTTCAATTTTTGTCTCCAATATACTTCACTGTTTCTAAAATTTAAAATTTTAACCAGATTAGTTATATCAACATTCTTTTAAGACTTTTATTGGGACCCTGAGTTCTGACGAAAAATTCCCTTTCAAATATATAGATTGCCGTAATCGAAAATATTTCGTTATTTCCTTTAGTAAATAAATCCATTATATTAGAGGTTCTTAATCTTTTTTTTTTTGTAACATGGACCCTTTTTTTATTATTATTCTTATTTTTTTTTTTTTTTTTGAGAATTATTTTACTGGTAATGGGAACTACCTACCTAACTTACAATACTTTTAACTATTTCATCCATTTAATCCTATCCAAAGTTGTCCTTCGGGCATTCCATATCCAGCCATGCTTATTTTCCTTCCATTTCTTTTTCGGTTTTTCTTGTTCCCTCGTCCTTCTACTTCCCAATCCAAAACTTTCCTTCAGCATTCTATCATCTGGTATTCTCTTCATACGGCCAAACCAAGGTAATCTCTGTTTTTCTATTATATCCAGCAGGTTTTTCACATCCATTTTATATTTTCAAGCTGTGTGACTCCCAGAAGACTATGTCGATTGCTAGCAGTTTATCTCTTAATTAATATCTTCTCCATAAATCATAATAGCCTGAAAGATTGTTTTAAATACTAAAGATGCGTTTTTTGGGAATGGTTACGAGGCTCCAGAGAACTAAGTTCAACATGACTCTTACTTTTTATCCCTCTCCTTTTCTTGTTTATATCTATTTATATCGTCCCCACTGGTGCCTTTTTTCTCGTTTCTTTTTTTACTTTTTTTTTTGTTACAGAGATTACTTCCCAAAGGCTGTTGAGAGGAAAAAATTTATATTTTTTATATTTTTGTTGGACATCTAATCCTGGGCTCCTCGTGAGAGTTCAGCGCGCAACCAGAGATAATTCCATCCTTCTTCACCTTTGTTTCTCTTTATTATTTTTAGTAGAACCAAGATTTTTACCTTTTTACAGTTATATATTGATTACGTTTTAGAGCAATTGATTCTCCGTCCTGAATAAGGTGCTCATTCCTAATCATATTTATTTTTCATCTCTACTTCTCATTTTAAATGTAGTTAATAATTAATATATATATGTTTTTTTTTATTTAATTGTAATACAGTTCCAGCACAAAATGTATTCTGCATGTAATGCTATTGTCTGTAAAGATAATGAACTGACGTGTAGAACGTGTGCAAGTACCCCATCCAGTGATGGCCCTGTTGGAGTGATTTGTTTATAAAGTGAAGAAATGAAATTTGAAGTGAAATGAATATATGGGTGTGAATATTGTTATGCTAGTTCATAATGTCGTTCAGTGAGGTCTGTCAGTCAGTATGAAGTTTGTCTACGGTGGATGTAACAAGTCTTGTAGCCTTTTCCGTTTTAGTCTTCTTTCTGGAACTAGAATTGTTTGTAAATTGTTGATGATAAGACTTGTATGACCGTTCAGTGTTTGTGTCTTTATGTAATTGTTTCGTTTGTAACATAGAAAGGAGATGAAAGGATAGTCCCCGCAGTATGTGAGATTGGAATGTCTGATTTTTTTTCAAATGTATCTGTTTAGCCGCTTCCCAAAGCTGAAGTCCGGTATGTCCAAAGTGGTTCCAGTAATGTCTTGTAAATTAGGAGTTAGTTGTTTATGTTTAATATGGATCTTGTCTTTAGTAATCTGTATAACAGTTTGAAACGTAAATTAAGTTCAAATCTTTTAGTCTTTACATGTGTTGCCCAAGTTAGTCGTTTGTCCAAATGCATCCCTAAATATTTTTTTTCTGAGTTACTTAACGGTAATGGTTCGTTATTATATTTCACAGGTATATCGTCTTTTTTAGAGTAAAATGTACAGTTTTTGTTTTGCTTATATTGAGTTTACTTTTCAACATCGTGTTTAGCATTACAACTTCGTGTTTTATGTATTTGTTTATAAGTATGGCTGTGCCTCTGCGGGGAGTATTCTGGGGGTGGTCATTTCTGTAAAGAGTGAAGTAGGGCAAAGAGATGTATGTTAGCTAATGTTTAATAAAATAAAATCTGTATTTTTACAAATTGGATATTTTTTTTCTTTTTCAATTTAAAGCGCTTCAACAGTTATGGTCATTTGCGCCGGAGCCTTTTCAGTGCACTGCTGGCTTCCAAACAGTTTTATCTCGTTACAGACAACACTGTCTATCACCTACAGTCTTCTTTCTGGAACTAAAGTTGTTTGTAAATTGTTGATGAGAAGATTTGTAAGACTGTTCAGTTTGACATGTGCGAGATTGGAATGTCTGAATTTTTTTCAATATATATGGTAGCGTTATTATTTTTTTTTCCAATAACAATAACTATTAGTTATAAAAGAGTGTTTATACCATTATTTTTTAAAAAAGTAATATGATTTAAATTTACTTATTGTTACATGGAACTGTTGTCTTATTTTAATGATTTATGTAAATAAGCTCCTTCTATAAACAGGAAGCTGGCTGTGCATTGACTGAGAAGTTTCCGAAAATAGATCTTTCACGTCGCATTGCACTAAACCTCAAAAACCCCTTTTTTCTAATATAATTTCAATAAATTAATTCAGTTTGCTTTATAATTAAGGCAAGGGAATAAGAAGAGATTTAACATTTTATTTGTGTTGGCCCAATTTTATATTAGATTATTAGAGTTTAGATTATTATAGACCTTATTATAGTTTATATGATTATTATAGACCTTTCTAAAAATAAAACTCTTATGGAAGTTTATGGACTGTTTGAATTCTAATAATTTTACTTATTTAGTAAATTATGTTAGCAGGCCTGGAAATATAGACATATTTTTTAATTCTTAAAGAAGAATTTAATTATTTAGTTGATTTTGAAAAAAAAGGATGGCACAACAAGAGATCCACACACTCATCGACATGATGGATGAAGTAAGAGGTAGTATGTAAGGTAATATGTTCAGTAACTTGGGCTCCTCTATGTCTTGCTAGGCATGGCATTGATTTGGATGCCACTAAGTTAGAATATGTGCTAATATGTGTCCCGGCTGGCTGATGCGGACCGAGTCGAAAAATGAGGAGCGCTAATGACCTCAGAAGTTGATGCACCCCTCCCCACCAAAAAAAGTTGATTTTCATTGAGTTTGAATTCATTATTTATATAAGTTTTGCTCTTATATTGATGAGTTCAATATTTTTAATTTTTTTTTTTTTTTATAATATTTGTTTATTTTATATTAAATCAACCATGAGTAACGTATTAAGAAGTGTCTTTAATTTCTGTATATTTTTGTTTTATAAATGAAGACACGTATTCAATAACTATATTATTCCATTCAGAAATGCTATCACGTATATTAGTGGTCTGTTTACAGTATTTATACTGGGAATAATTAATCAGGCACAAAATATAATGTAAAAATCAATATTTCATTAAATTAATTTTTAATTATTCCATACAATAAGCTAATTGTTTACAAAAAAAATAAATAAATAAATAATCTTTTGTATTTAATGGTGTTGTAATGGGTTCAGATGTCTTGGAGAGTGTTGTAATGCGATGAATAGTTGGGAGTTAGTTAGAGATTTTAGAGAGTTGTTATTCGGAATATGAATTACGAATTTAAGAAAATAGATATTTTAACAATAATTTAAACGTTTGAAAATGATTTAAATTGTAATTAGAATGTACCAACTATAATTATTGATAAATAATATATGTTTAAATACTTAGATAGGGACGCGCTCCGATGTATGAATTATGTCACTGGTAGAATCTTGATGTTACGCTGATGAAATACTGAAGAATAATCCTCCCACTTCCTGTAGAGATGCCTTATATTGCCATCCCCACACATTGACAAGTGGAAGAAAATTTACATTATTAAATTGAATATCCAAAAAAATATAATACCAATCATTTTGAAGAAAAGGAGAAGAATAAAATATGAGTTGATGACTTTATTAATATTATTATTATTATTTAATATTTTCTACCATATTACCATTATATCACAACGCTTATACTTTTACAATGATTAGTATTTTGATAAAGATAAGAAATTTGTCGTAACTTCAAAAAAAAAAATTGAATAAATAATAATTTGGAAGTTAATAAATCTTTTGTTTATTTTTTCAAACTAAGAACACTAAACAATATTTTCTTTTGTCATTATTTGAAATATTGAAGATTGGATTCGTCATCCCAAAATTTCCAGGGAAAAACTGGGGAAAAAGAACGTTCTATTAAAAAAATTTTGACCCAGAAATCTAACGAAAAAATGCTACTAGGAATTCTTTACAATTTTTTTTTTTTGAATCATAATCAATCATAAATAAAATCCAGAAGAAGATAATAAATTTCTAACCAAATACCAAAACATGTAATACATCTCAGCTTGGTCAGACTACCACGCATCAAAATCATTCCGCTATCTTAAGGAATGGCTATGAAATTATGTGATATTATTTTTTTAGTTTAACATTGTTGCATAACATTCAATTAACCAAACTAGCTAATGATTCAATTTGTAAAAAAAAAAAAAAAATAGATAAATAAATATGTGAATTAATGACAAAGGAAAGATGTTGAAGAAAGGTGGAAATCATATAGAAATTAGACAGACAAACTTATATACAAAATAATAAATCATTAAAATATAAATCAAAATGTCCATAGATATGTGGCCGGTACGGTGTTACTAGTAACGTGTCGCCATATTGGTACACCTTATATAATGTGTGTGTGTGTGTGTGTGTGTGTGTGTGCACGTGAAATGTGTATAAGTTGTGTTGTACGTTAGTTACAACTCTGCGGGAGGTCTCACTGCTCTGTTGGAGCGGTTCTTCTAATGAAGATTTACTGTTCTATCTCTTTATTGGAAGCTTCTCTTTCTACTTTTAACACACACACTATAGTGTATATCAACTTGAATGTAAATATACGAGTGAGTATGTATATATATATGATATCATTGTAAAGCACACTGTATATATATGTAGGCATGTTTATTATTATGGTGGACACTCCTTCTTACCAAGAGAGGTCACTTCTGTCGGTCAATAGCAAAATATTTCATTTTTTTGTTTTTTTGTTTTGTTTTTATTTTTTTAAGTTTCTAACATGTATCTATGTTATTATTTATGTAGAAAGGTTTTTAATTCTTTTCTTCCAATCGGTTATAATTTAAGTGAAATGCGCATGGAAAAGTTATATTATATCATTTAATTACTTTGGCCCAATAACTCTACCAAATACGATTTCAGTACACTGCTACTATAATTACTACATTTAGTTAGTACCTGCTAATTACAGCATTTTCTAAAGCATTAAGCTAAAATCAACAATTAGCTGCAGACCCGTAAAATCTTTCGTTGTTTTTTTTGTATGACTGTATATTTTACAACTTCTTACTAAGAGGAAGTATTGCGATCGTGTTAAAGTTTCGTTCTACAGTTTTCATCAGAAATAATTGTTTTGAGTTTATATGTGTTTGAGTGTAAAGTATTTCATGAATTAAAAAAATCGCAGTAAGATCTTGAACTTGGTATTCCATCAAAAGACATAATCTATCTACCGGAAGTGGGAACTGACCACGATGGTTGGAGTGGTTACAGATGCGGACTGCCGATTTGAGATGTGTTAAGAATATAATAATAATAATAATAATAATACTAATAATAATAATAATAATAATAATAATAATAATAATATACTTTATTATACAATTAGTCATATATACAAAAGAAAGAAAGAAAACAAGTATATACGGCATGGATAAGTTATCCGTCTGCCGGAGGTTGATGTTTAATCAATTACTGTGAAGTCTAATTATAAGAAAGTTGAAAAAAAATTAAAAATTGAAATACTGAACAAGTTGGTAACGATACTGCCAGGCGTGTCGTGCATAATTAAGAAGTGATTGGCAAGAAGATGAATTTAGGAGGGATATTAAATGAGATCTGGATAACTTCTTACAGCCAAAATAAAGTAATCTAAGTTCTAAAAGAATAGTACATTCCGCAACGAAGTGAAAGACGTCTTCTTTGGACCGAGAGTTACACAGAGGACATAGATCCACATCTCTTTCTAGGAAAGGACAGTAATTTAAATATAGCAGCTCACACCTTAATTTAAATAACCAACGAAGTTGAGTTAAAGAAAGACCACAATGGTTTGAAGCTGTAAACCTGAAAAACTGAAGAGTGTGATCCAAATCTTTGTACAACAAAAAACGTGTTGAAGATTGGGCGTGCCTCTCAGACTCCTCCATATGCCTAGAATTTATAATGGAGAGAAGACTTTTCATCTGACCTTGCCAAAGTTCCCTATTTTCGGGTGAAAATTCAAATGCACAATTATAATTTCGAGCTAAGGAATTCCACTGAGAAAACCAAGAATGTGTTAAGAATATATTGCGTCAATTTCTACTCTAGGACTTTTTTCACGTACATTAAAAACAAAACAAAAAAATTGTGTGAAACATTCATACAATGTTCTCTTACTTCAATTACTTAGCTATAATTGAAAAATTTACTTCAAGACTTATAATTACTTACTTACTTACTTAGGCGAACCCGTTCTGCTGTTCGGTGTATAGGTATGACAAAGCTGTCACCATTCCTATCGATCCTAGCAGAGACGTTTGGCATGGTTCGAAGATATATTCTTCTCATGACATGCTACAATGATGTTGCCTTGCCATGTCAGTCAGTCTTCTCCTACCTCTTGGCCGAGTACCTGGAATCTTCGCTGAATATACCCTTTTAGAATATCAGCAATCATTCATTCTTTGAACTTGGCGAACCATCTTAACTGGCCGTCTTTAACAGTTTTTTGAAGGGGAATTACATCTAGCCTAGCTTTGATTCTGGTATTTCTCATCCTATCTCGGCGAATCTTTCCAGTTACTTATTATTATCAAAACGGGTGCCCAAAGGCGCGGGACCTAAGCCTATGTGGCTCATTCCCCCCGTTACCCCCTAACCCCTTAATTAATCTCCCCCGGTACTTGCCGGTTGATCTTCAATATCCCAAGATATCCCTAAACTCCACTCGCCCAGCAATCCTGCGGGAGTGGTGTCCCCAAATATACGAAAACCTAGTTCCAGCGAAACGGGGGCAACTGACATAAGTAGTGATACACCGTTTCCCTAACTCCTCATCACAGTCTGACAAATGGGACTACTGCGTCCTCCCTATGTTAACAAGTGACGGACACCCAAGTGTGTCCAGTCACTATCCCTACCAAGGTTCTCAAACCCGTCCTACTGAGAGACAGGAGATACTCCGATATTCCTTGCTTGCTTGCCTTTATAAATCTTTTAGCTTGGAGGCACCCCTGTGTGTCCCCCCAGCGTTTCCCCAAAGCTCTCGTCTCCCAAAGTTTAATCTGTTTGTCGCGAAACGTCTTTGTAACGGCCAGGGCTGGTTCAGGACCACAAAATGATAATGAATACAGTTACTTTTCTCAAATATTTCATTTCTATGGTCTGAAGGCGATTCGTCCATTTCTGAGTCATGGCCCATGACTCGTTACTATAAGTTATAGTGGGGATGTTGACTGTTTTATAGACGGCCATTTTTGTACTTCGTGCAACTTATTTCTTGCTGAGGAATTTCTTATTCATTGAACGATACACCGGCTGCACCAATTCGGCTATTCATTTCTTCCTTCAGCTTGCCCTCTTTACTGGCCAAGAGAGCCAAGGTACTTAAAAATCACTTACCTGCTCACATCTCCCACTTTCAGTTATAGTGTTGCCTTTTCTCTCGCAATTACCATACTTTTGGTTTTTGCGACATTGATCATGAGACTTTGCTTCCTTAGCTCTTCATACCATATATTGAGATTGTGCTGGAGTTTATCACCTGAATAGCCACTAAGGCAACTGCCAACGATGTGAGAAGCACTGGTTCGAGCTTCCAATTCCCAAGTTGTGTGTTTCTGCATCTCTTGCACTATTCCTGTAACACACTATCTATTACAATAATAAAAAAGAAGGGGGCTCAAGACATCACCTTGTCTTACTCCCCCTTTTATGGGAAAGTAATCGGAAGATGAATTGGCGGTCCTGACAAAACTTTTGCACTCCTTGTACAAAACATTTAATCCTAATTATTAGGGGCTCAGAAACGCTATGCTCTGCTAGAGCTTTCCATATCGTTTTCCAAGGAGCGCTGTCACAATCCTTCTGCAGATCTAAGAAGCACACATACAACTTCTTATTATATTCTATCACCTTCACTCAGTAGCTTACCTGAAAGTGAATATGAGATTCTGGGTACTTCTACCCGATCTGAACCCACACTGAGCTTCTTCCAGGTTGTCTTCAACCTCTTTTCTTAATTTTCTTCAAGGATTCTACTGTAAAGTTTTCCGGCAACACTTAGAAGAAAATTCCTCGATGGTCACCATAATCCCTGTCATCCCCTTTTTTAAATATCGGAACAGTAAATGAAACCTTCCAGTCGCCCGGTATCTCTTTATCTATCAAGGCACAGTTAATGACTTTTAAAAGAAGATCCCTAGCAGAAGATCCATATATTTTATCATTTCAGCAGCTATACCATCAGCACCAGCAGCTATCCCTATCTTCATCTTTTCTAGAGCGCTCTCTAAGTCTTCCATTTCTATCTCTTCTTCCGGACCTTCCTCTCCTGAAAGTTCCACATTATCTTCTTCTAGGATGATTTCTTTCTCTTTAGTTAGCAGTTTTCCATTTTTATT
Organism: Triatoma infestans; assembly: GCA_011037195.1. Classification (NCBI taxonomy): domain Eukaryota; kingdom Metazoa; phylum Arthropoda; class Insecta; order Hemiptera; family Reduviidae; genus Triatoma; species Triatoma infestans. The sequence goes on from JAAEAF010008450.1 coordinate 15,340, forward strand.
TGTAATAAACTTTAAAGGACTTCATCTTATTTTTCCTAAATGTTTAGTTGTCTTCAGTTTATGTCAATGAAAGAAGCTAAACACAATAAAATGACTTGTTTGAAGAAAGCTGAAATGCTAGCCCCATATAAAATCGATTTTATCCGAAAAAAAAATCGGGTGTGTAACACTCACACAACTTTCTCTTACTCCAGTTCTCAAAATTATAATTGACAAATTTTATAGTTTCTGTACCAAATTTAATGAAATTCGTCGAAAAATGAAAAAACTGTCCAGTAAATGCGCACTTCCGGTTTACTAGTTTTCTTGAAACTTGGAATTTTCGCCATCTATTTATTTCTGATTAATTTTGTTTGGATGATAGAATTGTATAATCAACTATGATAGCACTTTAGAGAAACACATAACCCCCTCCCCTCGTCCAAAAGTGCCCTTAAATCGTCCAAAAGTTTCCCAGAGAAATGTTTTAAATAAAAGTTGTAGACCTTTGTATGTTTAGTTTATATAGGAAGTTTCTAACATTATTTAGATTATAGAATTGTTTAAATAACTGAAATAGCACTTTAGATGAAAACCTAACCCCACCCCCTCCCCTCATAACTGCCCTTAAATGAATTTTCCGGAGAAATATTACAAATAAAAGTTGTAGTTGTTTGTATTTGTAGTTAATATACGAATTTTGAAGAAAATCGATGGAGCTATTTTTGAGAAAATCGCAAAAAAGTAAAAAAAAACAACTTTGTAAATTGATACTTCCGGTTGTGGAATTTTGACAGATGACCCACTGTCGGATCCCATGGTGATACCTAAACGGATTATCAAGTTTAAAATTTTTCTACGATTTTTCATTTTTGAGCTATGCTGTTTACATACATACGCACAGACACATACACAAACATTTCTTAAAAACCACTTTTTTGGACTGAGGGGACCTCAAAACGGACATTTCCAGTGAAAACTCGATATCGAAAATTTGACACGATTACAATATTTTACGATTACAAAATACGATTACAAAATTTTCACACAAAAGTGATAAGGCTCTTTCTCTCTATTAGCGTAGATATTATACCAAGTTTAATGCAACCGGAAGGTGTAATTTTAGGGAAATTCGTAGAAAATTAAAAATAACTGCTCAATAATGTCGGATTTCCAGTTAATTTTTTTTTTTCAAACTCGGAATTTTGACAACACATTTAATTCTAATTAATATTATACGGATGATACAATCGTATAATCAATTAACGTAGCACTTTAGAGGAAAGCATAATCACCCTCCCCCTCCCTCCATCAAAACTCTGTTAAATGCATTTTCCAGGAAAAATGTTTCAAATTAAAAGTCATAGATCTAGATGCATGTAGTAGTGTTTAAAGTTGAGTTTAAAGAAATTGTTGCAGATATTTTTGAGAAAAAAAAAAATGCAGAAAACACTGAAAAAAATCAGTAACATTTTCAGTAGAGGAAGATGGCATATAACTTCCAGATGGTCGGATTTCATGGTGAGATACAAATGGAATGTTATTTTAGAACATTCAGCGATAATTTTTTTTTATGCTGGTCAGATTCATACACACATTTCATTTTTTACAATCCAATTTTTCGAACTCACAAGACCTTAAAAAGGGTATTTCCGGTGAAAACACAATTTCGAACGATAACAAGACTTCCTCTTAGCAGTGGGGAGGGAAAGTAGAAATGATAATCATTGTAGCAAATAATAATAATATAAGCTAATTTAAATATGCAAATGAATTATTCTCCTTATTGTTAGTCTATTCAAGAGACCGCAAGGGAGGAAATTGATATAAAGTAAAGAGCACCATTGTAATTAAAACTCAGAGACAGATCATATTGTATTAACTGTAAGATCCGACTGACTCAAAATTAACAATCCAATGAATTTCAATGATTGTAAAATTCTCTCCAAAATGTTGATTTATTAGTTATGGAGCTTTGATAAAATGAATTTGTTTTTGAAGATTTTTCCTGCTTTTCCTAGAGATTAGTTCAAGATTATAAGTTTAGCAGTTTTTCTCGAAACATGTGTGCAAATAACAACAATATTTATGTCTTTAACTGGCCTTTTCCTTCCCTTGATTTACTTAAATCCTATAAAGTATCTCGGTAGATGGATAAGAATTGGGATAGTGGGACACTTCAGGAACTAGAAAGAGCATTTTAAGACAGATGGGCTCTAATCACACAAAAAAGAAGTTTTTCTCGGCTTAATTTGATGCATGCCGAGACCCTTGGAAGTTGTGATGAAGGAAAGAGGAGGTAATTACTCAAGAAAATATCTCTGATGCTTTCCAGCTCTGCGGAACCAACCATAACAACTTATGAATATGAAGGTAGGTAGGTATTAGTAATGGCAGTATAGCAATAAAACATTTAAAATATTAAAACAAAAACAAAAAAAATTAATTCATCAAACATTGCTAAATTTGAGTTGCAAATGAAAAAGAATTGTTGAATATTAAAAATCTGTGTCTTAGATAAATTAGAAATTTAGTCAATTTTTCTTACTGGGAACTATCTCAAAACTAGGATCTCTGAGGAACTGGCTAGATAATTTACTCCCAGAAGTTTGTTTTTTGTGTAATTGTCATTTCATTAAATTCTATTTTCCTATGTCTGAGAAATTCGTGTTTATATTTAGAAGACGCGCAAATTGTAGGACCCTAGTGACGGGATGTACGGTTAGTTGTATGTAATTTGTACAGAGAGGATATAATGTCGGTCCAAATGTGCTTCTAGAAGCTTCTCAATTTGTTCGGTAATGACTCTATCTGACAGATTAATTTCCTATAATATCTGCCAGGCACATTTACTCGAATTTGAAGAGGAGTCCATTATGTCTTTACTTGTCAAAAGCCTGATTTATAAGTGAAAAGGCAAGAGATGAGTATCACCTCTTCCTGAAATATTAAACTGTCGCTTTAGTGACTTAACATGTTACTCTTCTGTGTCCAGACATTTTGTGGAAATCAATTTAAAATTTGGAAGGTAAGGATATATAGATAAACAACTACTTAAATCAGCGGTTCTCTAACTGTGGGGCGCACCACCTAGGGGAGGCGCCGTAACTTTACAAGGGAGGCGTCAAATAAATGAACAAGACAACGCATAAGATGTATTTTTTATTAATTTAAACTAATTAAAACGAAACCATTAAAATAAAACATTTCTAGGACATAGATAAAAGGACTAATATGTCCCTGTTTTGAAGTACACAGCCAAATTTGGTTTTATATTCGAAATAGTCAGTAAGAGCTCCCTTTCTATTTGAAGTATGTTTCCATATTCAGATTTTAAAGCAGCTACAGCAGCAAAACCAATTTCTGCAATGAAAAACCAAATTGAGTTTAAATTCCTGTGTAAATGGGTTACTTGTATCTATCATATAATTTTATATTATACACGAGGCGCAAAATTGTTCAAAAAGGGACACGAAATACAAAAGATTGAGAACCGCTGACTTAAATCACATTTAATCGTCTTTTTATACAGTAGTTAATGATAGAAGTAATCATAAGGAAAAATAAGTCGCTTGGACGTAAGCATAAATAATGCTGTTTTTTTCAGACATGCTTGAGTCCATGCTGGTGTCGAAGACGGAAGAGGATGTAAACATAGTTTACTCATAACCAAATAGAATCCAAGGAATTGAATCCAGAACCTCGCAAATCACAACTACATGGCGGTTAACGCCTCTGACCGCTCATAGCTAGAGGGTTTGCAATTCGCCTCCAACTATATCTGGACTGCACCTGGACGGTAGTTTCGCTAGTTTTAAAGCCAGCCTGAAAGAAAATAGATATTACTTTACCTTACTTGGATACCAATTTGATAACTGTTCTTGCAAAACTGGGTTCTATTTCTCGATTTTTTTTCTATTTTATATTTATATTGAGTGCATATAATCTTTATGTTGCCCTTTGTCTTCTTCAGTATTATATCATTGTTTGTTGGACATATAGCTTGCTTAGAATAGTGGATATTTAAATTAGTTTCATTCTTTCATTAACCATCAAAGTTATCCCTTCTGCTTAACTTAGCTACAGTCTTCTACTTAACAAGGGAAAGATTAGTTAGGAATTTTTTTTTATTTAGTATTTCTTATGTATATTGTAAATTGTGTGAGATTTTCTAGTACCACCCAAGTTAAAGCTGGTGACAATGAAGAACTCATTATAAAAAGAGAAATAAGTGGTCCTTTTTTTTTTGTGTTAAATAATAGAAGAATAGGTTAAAGTTCTAAGCAGGTGTTTGAATGCACAGGACAATAGGATAGGACACTTCCCTATGTTAGAGGAAAACAGCGGAGTGTCATAAGTAGTTCATTGTAATGCTAGAATTGTGTGGCATCTACTAGAACACCTGAACACCTTTCTTTTTTGGGGTGTATACTACTGTAGTACACACTCAGATTTATATTTTATATATATATATACTCGTGTGTGTGTGAGTGTGTATGTGTATACATGTACAATAAGCAGTGTGTTCTATTGTTAAAACTAGAGACACAGTATTTTCTTCTTCTAAACACTATATTGTCCTTCTTCTGACACTCCTCCAAACTACTACCGCACCACTACCTGGCTCACAGTTTCTAAAACTTATATACATAGAGAAAGACTGAACTTATGACCATGGTAGGGGAGAAACTATAAAAGTGTGAATGGAGTCCATGCAGTATTTGTAAGTAGAACGAAAGAAAAAAGAATGAAAACCAAGTTTTTCTCTTGGCTTGAAAATTATCACCGCATTGAACATCAAAAATAAACTAGCCTATTCATTTAAACAATGTGCTTTGCCATGTTGTGGGACCTTAAGAGTTGTATTCGCTTGGATATAGGTGAAAATACATTGCAGTTTACTCCACAATGGAATAATACCTGCACTATAGATGAAATTACTGTAAGATTCATGATATACTGCGGCAAATGAAAACATATCATTGTAGCATTAAATAAACTGCAAAGCAAAGCAGTTTAACACCGCAAATAGCAAAGCATAAGAACTAGATATTTATTAATATTTTCTAGGGAAGGGAATAGCTAAGTGGTTAGCATACTGGTCTCACCCGCGGAGGACCCGGGTTCGAGTCCAGCTGTGCTAGCCTTAGATTTTTTTCTTCCTAGGAGCCTCTACATGTTGTTGTGAGGGAATGGAAGAAGGCGGAACTGTTCCCGAAGGCAAACCAGCCAACTTCCTCCCACAAAACAGAAACATTGGGACTCTACCATCATCACTGCGAATCCTCGACCACCACGAAACCTTTCCGCAACTCGTGAGCGCGGAGACAGAACTCCGCCGGGCTGACTCACGATCCCATGGTACCATTTCGTAGAGGGAACAAGTCCCCTACTTAAAGGCCAGAATGGTCACTGGCCCGGACATGTACAAGAAAATCCTGAACCTGCCCTACGGTTTTACCACATCCTCCTGACACCAGCTTGGACTTACCATGTCATTCCAGATGCAGTGGGTTTTCCGTACCCGAGGAGCCTCTACAGCTCACTGTTTGGTGATGGACACTGTTGTCTGTAACGAGAGAACACTGTCCGGAGGTCGGCAGTACACTGAGAAGGTTTCGGGCGCCAATGACCATAGATGTTAAAAAAAATAAAAAAAAAAGTCTGTAAACTGCACTTCCCATATTTAATAGAGAGGTCGCTAAGAAATAGAGTGATAAGGCCGCTTTCCGGAGATCGCTGGGACTCACCTGGAGCTACTACAGGATGAGGCAACATGCAAACCCTAGTGGCGCGTTGCTGAGAAGGCTGGCACAATTCCAAGGTCAATAAGGTAACTACAATGGCCTTAAATTAAAAAAAATAAAAAAAAAAGTCTGTAAACTGCACAATCTCCAAGGTCAATAAGGTAACTACAATGGCCTTAAATTAAAAAAAATTTAAAAAAAAGTCTGTAAACTGCACTTCCCATATTTAATAGAGAGGTCGCTAAGAAATAGAGTGATAAGGCCGCTTTCCGGAGATCGCTGGGACTCACCTGGAGCTACTACAGGATGAGGCAACATGCAAACCCTAGTGGCGCGTTGCTGAGAAGGCTGGCACAATCTCCAAGGTGAATAAAGTAACTACAATAGAAAGAACCGTACCATATATACTGAAACAAGTAAGATGAATGAAACATTGGCTGTGCTTTTTACTAACTATCTAGATGAGCAGAAAATGAAGCAAACGAAATTGCAAAAGAAACGAAAGGAACGAAAGAAAAATGTATAAATATAGTCTCAGAGATATTTTCCGTGATACGCTGCTTCTTTTTATGGATATCGACTGGTTTTGGGCGTTCGCCCATTATCCGAATGTTTTTTGTTAGTGTGATAAACATAGACTTGTACAGGGCAAATTTAGTTGATTTACTCCACAATGTGCAAGTCTATGTTATCACACTGTTTTGGCTAAACATCCTGATGATGGGCAAACACCCGACACCCGTTGATGACCATAAAAAGAAGCAGGCTATCATGAAAAAAATCTGTGATGCTTTCCAGCATCAGCGGAACCAAGCACAGCAACATATATACGAGTATATAGTCCTTCGCTAAAAACTTTTATTTCAGTTAAAAAAGACTTCGAAACATGTAATTCCGGTGAAAACTCAGTTTCGAAAATACTTCCTGTTACCAAGTGTAAGAGGACGTAAAAAACTAAATTCTCATTGTCACTAAAAAAACATTACTCTCTAAATAATCCTGCATTCTTTCTCCCTAACTACTGCCTTATCCATTATCGTTTTCTTATACTCTATAAATCTGAAACACTGAAGAAGGTCGTCTATATGATTCATCGATAGAGGTGATGGAATGCATCTAAGAGGAATGCAAAAAGAGTGGTGATGCACGTCTCAGCCAGTCGTCTGACTGTAAGTAAAAAGCCAGGTCCCTAGCGGTGCTTTACGATTGCATTAATTTTATTATTTCAACTATTTGAAAAAAAAAAAAACAGAAAACAAAAGCGCGTTTTTGTATCTTTTACTTTCTCTTACCCCCTAGTAGGAAGAGGAAGTATTGCAATCGTGTCAAATTTTTAATATCGAGTTTTCCCCGGAAATAACGTTTTGTGGTTCCCTGTGCCAAAAAAAAAGAAAAGTGGTTTTTAGAAAATGGTCTGCCTATGTGTACTCGTCTCTGTGTAGTATGTGAACAGCGTAGTTAAAATAAAAAACGCAGAAATTTCATACGTGGCATTCCATTTGGGAATAACCATGGGATCCGACAAGAAATTATCTATCAAAATTACTTTTATTCGGAAGTACTGTTTTACTTTTTCCAGTTTTTTGCAATTTTCTCAAAAATGGTTCCAATCATATTCTTTAAATTTGGTAAAGTAACTAACTTCACATACAAAGAATAAAAACTTTAATCTGAAACATTTCTCTATGAAAATTCATTAAAGGTGATTTTGGAGAGAGGGACGACGTCATGTTTTGCACCAAAATGTTATTATAGTTTATTATACAATTCTATCATCTAAATAATATTAATTTGGAATTGAAGAAATTTGGTGAGCATCGATGTCAAAAAAGAAACATTTAATAATGCCAACGTTTTGTCAGCGTTTCCTGTCTTTAGACTTGGTAAACACAGGAAATTCTATGGAAACTTGGGATAATTGAATGTTCCTTTCTTGACCAATCCTCACCAAATTTCTTTATAACATAATTCATTAACAGTCAAAAAATACTTTTATATTAATTAGAATGTTGTAAATTGGATTTTTGAGGTTCGGTCATACAAAAGAACTCTTTTTATATTTCTACCGAAGTTTCGGCAAATTTATTGCCTTCTTCAGGGGGCCATACAAAGGTTTTAATACAAATCAATAAAAAATAGAAACAACATAAAATATGACCTTATGATATATTTAGCACATTTAAATTTATTTTAAACTATTGTAGAACAGATCAATATTAAACTAAAACACAACTATTAAAACTTGGACAATAAGTGGCATATATAAAAGTAAAGTATGGAAATAACTTAGGAAATGTACTTACACAAATTTTCAGTAAGAATTCCAATAGTAATTAATCTAGTTTAACCTGTGTACAGGTTTAACCTGAGTACATGTTTTCTACATATTATGTTTATAAGGTCATATTTATGTTGTTTCTATTTTTTATTGATTTGTAATTAAACCTCTGTACAGACCCGGAAGAAGGCAATAAATTTGCTGAAACGTCGGTAGAAATTTAAAAAGAGTTCTTTTGTATGACCGAACCTCAAAATCCAATTTACAACAGCGGTCGTAACGAACACCAAAACCATTAATTAAAATAAAATGTGTTATCAAAATTATATAATAAATAGAAAGCTCATGACATGTCAGTGTACCTAACCTACTAAACAAATAAATAAATTTATCTCACAGATATATTCCACCAATCAGTGAAATAATTTGCCATCAATTTATTTTAAACAATGTTACCATATATATTTTGATAAATTTTTTAATTCAAATAAATTAAGTCGCTTTAATATAAAATAACCCTTCCGGAATTCTGTAATATACCTGGGTGTATTCAGTATGCAAACTAGTAACATGGTTTCTACATATGTTTATATATATATACATATATGTGTAGTTTTTATGTCTTATTTTATGGCCACTATAATCCAAGCTAGTTGATATAAATCATAAACATGACTTCTGTATTATTTGTATAAAACGTGTTATGTCAATTTTAAAATTATATATATATGTATATATACATTATAGTACCTCTAACATTTATTTCTTACAGTGTATATGATAAATGTAAAATTTTAAATACATTTTATTTCTGTTTTATTTAAATATAATGCGACTACTGTTTTATGTAAGTAATAATTCAGGAAATGATTTTTATATATATTAGAAAACATTTTTTTTATTGAAGAAAGTATTTGGTATTTTATGCGTTGTTGCATCCACATGTTTCTTTTATTCCTGACCGCTTTCGAATTCTTATCCATTGTCATCAACAAACCAACAAGTGTAAGTGTAACAGAAACATTGCGTTGATGTGAACTCTCTACAAGAAATTGGTGAATTTGCTCTGACGATGGATGAAAATCCGAAACCGGTCAGGAATAAAAGGAACATAAAAGCTACGACGCATAAAATACCAGATGTTATCCAGCATTGCGGACCCATCCACATATTCTTATTTTTATTAAATGAAATCTACATGTCTCATCAATCGATATTATATGTAATATAATTAGCTATTAACAAGTCAAAGATAAATTAAAAGAATGAGACAATAAACAAAACAAAAGAAACAAAAATAGAGAAAGTAATTTACATAATTAAAACCAAAATGAAACTGTTTCAGAAAACAGAAAATCAGACAAAAGAAAATACAAAAGTTTAACAGGCAAGAACTGAAATATTTAATACTTTATTTATTTTTATTTAACACTTTTAATTCATTGATTGCTTTGTGGGTAAAAATTTCGAAGATGTCAATGTTCTCTTCCCTAATTAATTCAAACTCTGGGAGTGGCCAGTTGCATCCCTTCAAGACAATAGATTCTATCAGTTTGGATCTCTCTGCTTCATGTAGTGGACAATCGTGTAGTATGTGATGAAAATCTTGGATTTTATACGGCACTTAAATGAAATCTATTAAATTAGCAGTTAGACGGACCATGATTTGACAGAAATGCAGTATGTGAATTGGTGATGTTGACAAAACTGTACTTAACACAGTGTTTAACTGAAGGGAAAAATCTGTAAGTATGCCTTCCTTTAGTTGATTGCTGCCAAAATGTATCCCATTCATTAAGATTATATCTAAATCTTGATCCATCGACGCTTGTTTAGCCAATAAATCATCCTCCTCATTTCCGCTGCCAAGCCATGATTTGCCTTGACCTTGGAAAATATCACCTTAACTCCTAAATCTGCTAACTTTTCAGCTGCCTGCGAATCATCTCTATAATGAATCCATGATTGCCAGGATCATCAACAGAAGAGAGAGTCACCTGACTAACAGTCATAGTTGTGTATATCTTAGATGAGTACCTATAAACTGCATCTGCCATCCATTCTAGACTTTTTAATATGGCAAGCTGTTCGGCCTGGTTATTAGAGCAACAAGCATCCAATTAAATTTTTTTCTGACGAATAACTTTATCTTGAAAATAAACTACAAAAGTGCAACCAACATTTCCTTCTTTCTTACTGCCATCTGTATAAATCTCAATACAGTTTTCTGAAGGAGATGTGTTTACTTGAGATATCTGAATTGTATCACCAGGATGCATCCAATTTTTGAAATGAACTTTATGGTCATAATTAATATGCAATATGTTATCTTCATATCCTTTAGTTATTAAGTATATTTTTGCTATATGTTTAATTTTAATTCCTGTTTGCAATGATACAAGCAGCGACGAAGGAAATAGTGTGATAGCCTTTTATCATCCTTATAGCAATGATTCGTTGAACTCTTTCTAGCATACTAAGATTAGACTTGTAATTGAGACCATCCGTCCAAACAGGAGCACCGTATGAGATCACGGGTAGCAAAGCCCCATTGTAAGTAATTCTCAAAGCATCATAGCCAAACCCCCAGCTTACCCTAGCAGATCTTGATAATGAATTGATTAAAGCAAGCGATTTATCAGCAACAGCATTTATATGTGAATTCCATTTGAATCTGCTATTAAAAGTCACACCAAGATATTTAAGTTCTTTCACAATCTCTAGTCTGTTTTTATCCAAGAAATTAATCTTCTTCTTCCTGGTAACATAAAGCGCCTGAGATTTTTTCTTATTAAAGTATATTTTCCTACTTTTTGCCCAAGAATTTATCATTCTTAGAGCCTTATTTGCATGTATTTGGAGATCCACATGATTTTTGGCATGTACTAAAAGGAGATAGTCGTCTGCAAAGGCAATGCCTTCGCAATTCGTTGGCAGGAGCAGCTTTAACAAAGAGTCATAAAAAATGTTCCAAAAACCTGGTCCGCATGACGAACCCTGAGGGCATCCATTACTGACATTTTTCATAACAGAAGTATTGCCTAAGGAAATTAAAGCTTTTCTCTCCGTAAAATATCTTTTTGCTAATTTTATCAGATTCTGCGAACATTTAAATTGTTTTAGTTGCCTAATAATCTCTGGCCACCAGGCCGCATTAAACGCTCCTTCAACATCTAACGATATAACCAATATTTGTTCGTCAAAATTAAAATGTGTTGTTATAAATCTTTTAACGAACATAATAGCATCAACAGTGCTCTTCTGAGGTCTAAACCCATACTGTTTATCGCTGAGCAGGTCGTTGGTGTTCAGATAGTGCATAATCCGGTCAATCAATAGTTTTTCTAAAAGTTTTCCTCCTATTGGTAACAAACTTATCGGCCTAAACTTATCTGCAGTGTCTCACTGTTCTTTTCCTATTTTAACAATTGATTTGACCAAAGCTTTCTTCCATTGCGTTGGAAACATTCCTTGCGTTAGGCATTATTGATAAATAGTGGTCACAAGTCTAGGATACAATTCTGTAACATGTAACATAATTTGGCTGTTGATGCCATCTTCACCCGGCGTTTTTATTAGGATTCAAATATTTAATCACTTTTTTAATTTCACCAAAGGTGAATTCTATATCCTCAGCAGTATCCACTTCCGTTTCCGTTTCATTTCTTAACTTTCTATGATAAGCAGTATCGTCTGTTTCATCATCCGTTGGAAAAGAGTTACGCATTAACAGCTCTAAGAACGTGATTAACATCTTTCAAAGACGTGGTAAAAAAGTCTGCCCATCACGTGAAAGGTTTCCTAAACTTGCCGGCTGATGTTTGTATAAACTATTTTCCAAGCGCTTGTTTTGTCAGTGCTCTTACATACATCTTTCCAGGATTCAATTTTCGCAGTATGCATTTTTTTCTTGATATAATACTTTCTGATTTTATAATATGCCAGTCGTATTGTCTCTCTTAATTCTTCATTACTGAGTGTTCTCTGAAATTGTCGTCTGTTTCTTCTATTTTTCGTAATTTCTCAAGATTATCATTCCACCAAGCAACTGACTTCTTAGTTTCAGATATCTTAGTTTTGTCAATGTAGGGCATGGATTTTCTGCTTACAAGAATAATTTTATTTTCAATTTTGCTTATTATATTCTCCAGATTGCCTGTTTTTTTTAACTTCTTTAATAAGCTCCTGTTCTGTGTTATAGTTCTGCAATTGAAGCAAAGATCCAAGTCTTTTATCCAAATGAGAATAAAATCAATCCCAATTTGCCTTCTTTGTTTTGAATCTAATTGGTTGTTCAATACAGCGAAAATAACTGTTTTTCGAGTATATTTCTACTTCAAATGATATATATTTATGGTCTGAAAGCGTTTCTTCTTTTTCTACTTTCCAGTTTTTAATGGAAGATACTACAACACTAGTAAAAAGTAAAGTAAAGTAAAGTAATGCCTATTTTTTTTAGGCGGGCTTAACGTCCAACTACCAAATTAGGTGTCGTGGACGGGGGCGGAAGCATCTACTTTCCTATTAACATTTTTTAAACAAATATAA